>RPOG01004664.1:0-34514 GCA_008086565.1 Thalassoma bifasciatum
CAGGCAGTGCAAGACCCTATGATGAGACCATGAGGACCAGAGGTGAGAAGGAGTAAAAGAGCAAACAGGAACAATAGAGAGGATAAAAACAACAATGAAATATAGCAGTGAATAAATAAGGTAATAAAAGGATAAAACAGCCTAAAAATTAGAGTGGAAATGAAAACTGGAGCGCTCAACTCATTGAAAATAATTGAATCAATAAATAAAAACATAAATAATTAAAATAAATTCGTAAGTGAATGAATAAAGCTGTGAGACTGTTGAACTCTGGTGGTCCCCTTTAGTGCCCCCCTGACAAATGAACTGACGTTAAAAAACGTGTCAATTAATAAAATCAGACAGATAAACAATTTTTTCGATCAACTAACACAAGATGAAAATAAGAGAAAAAAATAACATATAAACATATATAAATATAAATAATAAGAGTAATAAGAGTAAAGATTGATTGGGCTTGCTCCAGGACCAGGGTAACCTAATTTCGTCCCACCCATGTTTTACATTGGTTGTATGACAATAAAACTCCTTGAATCCTTGAATCCTTGAATCCTTGAATAAATAGGGCGATAAATAGATAGATAAATAAATAAGTGAGTCAGCTCTGTAACAGGGTGGTAAAAAATACAAAAGAGGACAATAGAGAGGTGAAGAGATAGACACAGTGATAGGAATAGGAAGAATAGGAAGAAGACGAAATCACATAAAAGCAAGACGGTAAAAGTGTGTTTTAAGAAGAGATTTAAAAGATGATACTGAGTCTGCTAGCCTTATATCCTCGGGCAGGTCGTTCCAAAGTCGAGGGGCCCAGTTCTCAGCGGAGAGTTCAAAACCCAGGCTAAACCACATCTCTACAGTGAAACATTAAAAACTGGACACTAAGACCAGGATGTGTGCTCGCTCTATCACTTGTGTCACCCTGGCTGTAATTGCAGAGATCCAGAGGGTAAAGGAGAGACAGGAAACAAAAGATCAACCTTTGACTGAATGACAGGAAGGATAAAAGAGCTCAGTCACTCCTCCTGCCGTCATCAGAAAAACAATGACACTGATAGACGACGATAATTAAAGGTGAGGGAGGATCAACGTGAAGAGTCCGGAGAGAGGAGCTAATGACCGGAGGAGCAATACAGCATCATGGGGAGAATCCTCCAGGATCAGCAGACACGTCAACGAACCAAATCCTCCGTCATGAATCAGACGGTGATGACCTCTCAGGTGAGAGCAGAGCGTACGAAGAGGAAATGACTCCAACGTAAAAAAATAAACCAAAGTTCAAGTAAGGATGAAATGATTAAAAGAAGACGATGTATCCTCCTGGAGAGTCTGGATCTCAAACATGCAGAATAAAAACAGAGAGTATTAATGATTTCTCTTTGCTGCTGCAGAGTGTGTCCGGCGTTAATGGAGCCGTCAGAGACTCCTCGCTGTTTTTTTTTTGTTTTTTTATTTTTTTTATTTTACTGGCTGAATGTTTATGGTTGCTCCCGCTGATTGTTGAAAGCATCCCTGAAATGCAAAGCTAATTTAGTTTCATCACCGAGCAATGAGCTGATGGTTTCCTGATGAGTCATTTCGCTTATTGAATATCAACAACGTGATTCTAAAACCACCTTCAAACATTTCCAGCACCTTCGAACCATCTCTGTAGTTCAACCCACAGGCGCAAAGGCAAGAAACTCTGCAACAACAGACATCAATGATGAAGAAAAGCAACAAATTGTTAATGTAAAACCAGCAGATTTACATTTCTGCTTGAAATAAAGCTGCAGCAAAGACTCCAATAAATGCACTGTCTTCCCTTATTGCATGAATCACGTCTGAAATAACACAAATATAAAATGAAATATCAATCATTAAATCACATTTTAACACTTTGTGAGACAAATCAGACATTCAGCAGGGTCGTTTTGATTGGATCACGCTCCATTACCTCCTCACTTTGAAGCAAACGCTGAGCAAATAAACGGCTTCATGGCTTTTCAGATGAGCTTGTGCAGGAATGAGGTCGTGCATCAAAGTATAACACTCGAAGTTTCACGTGTCGAAGAGGAACTAAGTCAGTCATTTCACAGTTGAATTGTTTCATAAAAGGAATCAGCGTCAGAAAGAAATTATAAATATATTTCTTAAAACTGGAACTTTTGATTCTCCATCATAAATAATCACAATCAGAGCTGCAGACTCGTATCTGCAGGAACATGCTCCTCAACTCGACTTTGTTTAGTCTGTGAGAGAATTTCCTCCCTGAAAATTATTTTTAACCCACTGTACGATGATAACAAACTAGTTTTTCCATACCAATGTGAACAAGTGAGCAAAAGAACAGCCTGACTTGAACTCAAACTAGACTTATTTGTTTTGGAAAAGACAGAGTTTTTTTTTAAGAGAATCAAAATACGACCGAGGTGGAAGCCAAGATCCCAACAGAGCGCCCTCTTGGGGGGGCAAAACATGACTGCTTAAGTGCTCTTTTGGGAGGAAAAATACACGTAAGTGTCCAATTGAGAGCCAAAAACTGAGCTACACAGTAAACCCATTTTTTGTTGCAAATTTAACTTTTTAGTAATCATTGGGGAAAAGCTACAATGTGTAGAAAGCATTGAAAAATGAGTAGATATAATTGAACTGAACTTATTTCCTTACCAAACCTTGTAACCATGAGTGAGGAGGGCACACAGTGGACATGAGAGACGGCTGTACATGGGTGAATCACATAGGTGACAAAAGCTGAACCTTCAAGGTGCAAACCTACATCACCTGCTAGCATTTTTCCATAATTTACAGTTATTTACTGTAACCCAACATTAAGTAGATGATTGGCAGCCACAAATGCCCAAAAAGAATTGCAAAATCAAGTGAAATTATACTTGTTTAAATTGAAGGCTAATACAAAACATTCACAGGAGTTTTCATTAACAGTTTAACAGAAGTAAAAACCGTTATTTATTGATACTGTTGACATCCAATCAATGCCGTAGACAGCTGATCTATGCCAGGGTAAGAACAGCCTGTGTCAACTGTGTGATATACCCATGTACAACAGGGTCTCATGTCCATTGTGTTCCCTCCTCTCTCTTGGTAGCAAGGTATAATGTCATTTTTAGTTAAAAAAATAGCATTTTTAACAATAAATTGGCGGGTTGTTCTGTAAATTTGTTCACATTTTTTACTACAAAAACAACAGGATTTTCTTCATAGTGTAGAAAACATGATTTGTAATAACCAATTATGTTAAGTACAAAGAACTAGTGTCGTTTATGTGAACGAATGGTTTGATTAAAGGCTACAAATATGAGCTTATTATGACTCCTGGAAAATATTGAGGTTCTATGTTCAAATAAATTAACCTCTTTCGTATCAGTTTGTGTAAAAACTAAAGTGGTAAAAGAAAACGGCAAAACGTGTTCCCTAAGGAGCCAGAAAAAACACTTAAGCATATACTATGAGCCAAAACACACACACAAACATCCTTTTGAGAATCGAGTCCTCTTTTGTGCCAAAACAAAGGGCTAAGTGTCCTCTACAGGACTTAAACAGATACTACGGAGCCCTTTTGGGAGCCAAAGCACATACAACAGAGTCCACTTGAGAGGCAAAACACACCAACAAGCGTCCTACCGGGAAACAAAACACGGAACTTTGTCTTTTTGGGAGCCAGAACACACCCACAATCACCCTTTTGGGAGCTTAAGCGTCCAGTTGATGATCAAAAATGCACTCAGAAGTGCCCTCTTATGAGCCAAAACACACACTGTGCTTCCCTTTTTGGTGGAAAATAATCTTAATCGTCCACTTTGCTGGTTAAACAATGATAAAATGCCTCATTGGTGCAAAAAGGTGTCTTTAAAAAAAGTGCTTTGTTTGCCTTGTTTTTCCTTTTTGCCCCTGCCCTTTAAAAGTCTGTGCACGGCACTGATCCAAAACATGAAACACTAACACATAATCACATTCAGCACCTCATAAAAAAAAGAGATGATGCTACATTTGTATATTTAATAGTCTTGCTCAACATTTTTTCAAACATTTTTCAACAAATTATGTATAAGAATGAGATGTTTTGTGTGTTAGATAGTTTAAAATTACAGCTTTCACCTTCATTTATGTACTCTAAAGGTTTGAACAAAAGAATCTGACTTGTAAAGATAAACTCTTTGTTAAAACCATGCTGCACCCTGGATCTCTGTTTTTTTTTACTGTGAGGTTATTGTGAGAGGAGACTCACCGTTTCCCACACTGCCAGCTGCAGAAACAGTCCCACGTGAAGAAATGTGGCCATCCTTTTCATGCACGAGCTTCCAAAAATGTTCACACACTGAAACAACATCTGTCAGGCTTTTTTCAGCTCGAAAAACTGAACACGAAAAGTTGAAATCACGTCCAAAGAAGATGATATCAGTCTCCAGAAACGCGTGATGTTTGCGCTGAGAATCGTCCTGAGCTGGAGCTTGTCCGCAAAGTGAGCCGCATGGTGCGCGTGTACAGGTGTGAATGTCGCGTGTCTCTGCGGGGGGTTCAGGTCTGCATCACGCGCAAAGGACAGCAGAGACCGGACTGAGTCACTCAAGGTGCGCTCCTCCGTGGAAAAGGCGGAGTGGAGGAGCGCGGCGCAGCGCACAGGCGCAGAGCGGAGCGCACACAGAGAGAGAGAGAGAGAGAGAGAGAGAGAGAGAGAGAGAGAGAGAGAGAGAGAGAGAGAGAGAGAGAGAGAGAGAGAGAGAGAGAGAGAGAGAGAGAGGATGTGGATTACAGAGGGGAAATATGAGAAGATAAGTACAGCTGAGTGTTACAGAGCTCAGAATGATGCTCATGGCTTTGAATGATCCAAACATAGAAGCCCCAGAGTCTCATCACATGTCAGTTATGGAGAAGAACTCACATAAAACAGTCACTCACTAATTTTCTGATGTTTCTGCACATCAGAGAGGAAATTATGTTTTATTTTTAGGCTCAAACAGTCATCATGCCACCCTGTATGACGCTCTAAGACAGGGGTGTCCAAACTAAGGCCCCGGGGCCACATCCGGCCCTTTCGGTGTACCTGTCAGGCCCACGAGAGGTGAATCATAGGTTAGAATATAAATGAAAAAGAAAAATTCAATGAAGCTTAGCGCAAATTCAGTCAGGAAGACTGTCTATGGGCTCACACCATCTCTCTATTCATTCATTCACTCCCGCGCTTTCTCATCAGCTGACCAAAGTGGGCGTGTAAGCTTTTCTGTCTATCCAATCACATCTTCACAGCTGTCACTTGTAAACCAATCAACTCAAAGCTGTCAAACTTTAAATATGCCTTCTTTGCTAGTCAGTTGTCTCGCAGGCTCGCACAACGAACAACGACCCTCCTCCTCCCCAGGCTCCACCAATCTTCATCAGTCCGGTACTCAGCTTCAGCTCCTCAATCCTCAGCAGGAACCAGCTCTTCAACCTCCAACAGGAACCAGCTCTCCAAAAGACTCTTTTACCACCACCAGTCTCCATCGGGGGATTTTCATGATTCATCACATCATTGTTTCCCCTACACATTCATTTGCAACGTTCGATGGGGTCTAACCGCCAAAACTGTAATTGTGCGTCTGTATCATTAAATCTATTCACAATCTTTCCGAAGTCTAAGTCTTTCCTGATTGAAATACAACTGTGTTGCTTTTAATTTCACAAGCGTGACGTTTCCATTATGTCCATATGGATGCAAACAGTGACACAAGTGATGAAGTTCAACAAAACCAAATCAAGATCCTCCATCACTGATTATCATCCAGATTTTAATGTTTGTTCAAGCTCAAAACAGATCAATTTTTCTCACTGAAGAGGTGAAATGAAGCTAAAAATGTTACTTTGCAAAATTTTCTCCACATTCAAATAGTGTATTTGGGAACAAACAAGCTTCACATGATTTTCGTTGATTTTACTGTTTATCACTTCTTTAGGAGTATTTTATGATTTGACCCACACCACAGTTTTACATATTTACCAAAATTCCTTATCCTTGTGGTAACCAGTTGCAGATAATCAAAACGTTTTGATTATGATTATGAGTAAGAGCATTTTAAAACGGGGCAAAAAAGTTAATATTGAGCAGAACCAAATTTGCGTCCTCCAAAACAAATCAAGTTTCTCATGTTTGTCTCCTTGTTTCTCCCCTTGTTTAAAACTAAATGCCCATCCCTGCTCCAAATTCTGATTATTAACCCCAAACAGCTGTGAGTCTGACTGGATGTTTGTACCAAAGTGAAGATATCCTCTCAGGGTTTGCTGAATATTGAGTTTATCCGTGCGTGAAACTCAGAAAAAGACAATAGTACTTCTCTACAAATTAAACTTTGTTATGGAGATGCTTTAAAACACTCTTCAGGGAAATTCTTTGCACCACATTTTCTCATAAAAGTGACACTGAGAGGACTCAGGAGGTGGAAGATGAACACATGCAGTGCACCTGAAAGATTTCTGTGGCCATTTTGTTGTCACTCTAAGTGTTTTCTTAAGAAGAAAGTCTGAATACAATCGATATGTGAACAGGAGGTAAAAGTCTGGAGCATTGATAATGAACAGAAAATTAGGTTTTTAAGTCAGGCCCTGGGGCAGAGAATGGTAATTTTCATAGAGCTCACTTCTTCCACTGTGTTAATTTTACCACTTAAACAAACCATGTTGTGAATTATGTTCACATTTACATTTCCTGTATTGTGTGCACAAACCATAGTAGGGGAGACCGGGGATGACTGTAACACTTTTTGTTTAAGCGAATGTAACTCAGCGGTTCTCTGTGCGACAGATCTCAAATTCTTACAGGTGGTTCCCATATTAGTCTGCAACTAATGACTGACACTTAGACTTCTACACTGCAAAAACGGGAATCTAAGCAAGTCATTATGTCTTATTTGTAGTAAAAATTGTCTTATTGTTCTTAATTTGAGCCACATTCACCAGACCAGGTCATAAAAATGTCTTATTTCAAGTTTTTTTAAGACAAAAATGAGGTGTAAATTGCTTGTAATAAGTCAAAAAAATCTGCCAATGGGATAAGACGAATTGGCCCGGGAAGTTTCCTGAAATTCGAAAGATGTCTTAAAAGAAGAATCTTTTATCTTATCCCATTGGCAGATTTTTTCTACTTGTTACAAGCAATTTACACCTCATTTTGTCTTTAAAAAAACGTGAAATGAGACATTTTTACGACCTTGTCTAGTAAATGTGGCTCAAATCAAGAATAGTAAGACAAATTTTAATAAAAATAAGACATAATGACTTGCTTAGATTTCAGTTTTTGCAGTGTACTAGACCAGCAGTCTGCAAAAAAAGGGAGTCTGAATATAAGATAAAAATACTAAATTTGATAGTAAAATATCTCAAAACTAGTGAAATTATCTTACCATGCAGCAAGATTATTTCACTTGACTAGAAATCTTGAAATAAGACTGATAAATCCAAATAACAAGATGGCCTTCATAAGTATTCTCAGATCTTAAAAGAAGAAGAAAATGCTCATTTTTAGATTAAAATGCTTAAAAACAAACTTCCTGAAGAAGAATTTTAAGTGAAATATACTGAATATGAGCAACAGAATCTAATTTCATGCTTCTTATATTGTTAATTTTAGCAAATGGAATGAAAAATATCACTTTTTAAAGTCAAAACTACTCAGAATTAGAGAAGTATGATTAAGATAATTCTTGATTTTTGAGCATGGGTGTGTAAAATTCTAAGCTGTTTGCTAAATAAACTGTGTCTTAAAATGATGATTTGTTTTTGTGTTATTCTTAAATCAACAACTTGAGGTAGAGCTAAATCTTGAAACAAGTTTTAATGTTATGAAATTACATGTGAGAAAACCAAAGTAACTTGTTTTAACAGTTATCCACTCATTTTAGGATTCTCAGACTAATTAAGACAAAATTGAAACGTTTTTTGAGATCTAACATGGTTTAAAATGCTAAAAAATAAGTTAATAAAAACAGTAAAACAAGATATTTTATTAAGCATGTCTTAAAGTAAGATTTTAAATCTTGGCGACCTGGAGTTCTGGAGCCTCATGCAGCTCTCTCTCGCCCAAAGATCTGATTAAATGATTAGCATGAAATGATTACGTCTGATGATTCAAAGAGGCCAACGCTTTACCTTGAAAAATAATCACATAGCGCTACGACTCCACGCACAGAGAATCATCAGGACTCACTCTTTGTCGGTGACTGTGCTCACCCACAGCTCCGTGACTCAACATCTCTACAGTAGAAGACTAAAGGAGACGTCAGGGAGCACAAAAAGATAACCTCAGCGAAATAGGATATCGTAACCGCTTTGTTTCAGCTGTTAAATAACATCCGTGGGACTGAAAACGAGGATTAATAGTGAATTAACTCTGATTGGACCCAAGAGAGACACAGAGGAAGGAGGAGATTTGCAAAAGTGTATTTATATTAGAATTAATAGTTGAACTGTTCCAGGTGGAGGAAATGACTCTGATAAAGCGTGAAAGTGTTGAAAGAGTTTGGGTTCAGAAACATGTCAGTTCTGTTGACTGGAGATTATTAATGACCAATGGTTTTACAGCAGTGGTTCCCAACCTTTTCCAACTCAGGGCTCACTTTTGAGACCCAAACATTTTTATGGCCCCCATAGATGCCTTCTCAGGGCACTTTTTAATACATATAAATATTTGAATATGTACAAACCATTCGTCCAAACCAAAACCTGAAAGAAAAGGCATTAATGTCAGATTATCAAGTTTCTAAGAGTACCTGAATTTATCCTAAGTGATGTAAACAACATGTAATAAAAAAGTGGAAAATATGAGAGAGGTTTGCCGACGTCGCCTTAACTGTTAATTAACTGTTTGCTCGAGCTAAAAGAAAACAAATATTCTACGTTTTTTCTGCTTCCTTTAAGCCATAAATGATGAATATGCACCATGAATTTGCACTTCTAAGATCTTTTTAATTTTGCCTGAATCTATAGAGGAGCAGGACTTCGCTTTATAGAGAAGAACGAGATCACAGTGAGTAAAATGTGACAGAAGCAAATAAATAAATAAATAAATAAAATAACCAACCAGAACCCGCTTGGTATCTCTAGGGTTAAAATCATTTTAAATGTGACTGAGGCCTCATCCACACGCTTAACAGTTTCCAAAACGATCGTCATAAAGATGAAGGCGTCTCAGAAAATGTGTGTATATGAATGAACTCGATACGCATGAAGACGCTGTAAAACACTTGCCAGACCTCTAGGGGCGCTGTAACGATATGAGGGAAACAAGCGGAAACAGAAGAACAAACAGTGGGCATGAACACTTTTGGCAAAAGTTGTGCCGTACTGTGTCCTCTATGATTGTTTGTTCAACTCTGTGGTGGTTGAGAAGAAGGAGATTTAGCTGCTAAAGGGATAGCAGGGTCACCAGCTTCATCAACACATGCGCTACATCGTACGCCACCATTGTTGTTGCTGTTGTTGTTGCCATAGTGCCGCTTGTGGCGCATGCGTATTAATGACGATGTGAAAATATGACGTCAGCGTATCTGAAAAGTTGCGGAGAGCCAGTTTACACGGAGCCGCGTATACTGCGTTTCTAAAGCTTCCCACTTTGGAACCTGGTTTCAGAAATGATCGTTTACAGACACACAAAACGCCGTCTTCGTATGGATGGTACGCAGATTCGGCAAAAAACTTATGCGTTTTGACCTCGTTTTGTCTTCATGTGGATGGGGCCTGAGTTTTACATTTAAAACAGTATTCAGTATGTTTTGAACTTGATGTGATTCCATCCCCCCCATGCACGAAAATCAGACTATTGTGGAAATGATTTGGCGGACTGCTTGTAATACCTCCACGGGCCACCAGGGGGCCACTACCTACAGGTTGGGAATCACTGGTCTATAGAGCTTTGACTCTACAACTTTCTCATTAAGGGTAACAGCCAAAAAACACCAGATGTGTCTCCGGTTTGACCAACTTTATCGTAACACCAGGTCAGGGAGTTTTCTATCCAAGTCAGAGTATCGGAGCTTTCTGCGTAAGTTACGTTGGCCTCTGTTTTTGCCAGGCGCTGAAGCAGTGATGTGTCAATTCCTAAAAGGCAGATTGAGCTGGACAGGAAGTCGTGCACTATAACTACCTAAAAACACCTGGTGACTTTCAAAATAAAACTTAGGGGGGGCTTTCACACCTACGTTGTTTGGTCTGAACTTTCAGACTTTTCTGTTTAGTCGGATTTAGAATGTGAGGTGGACCAAACAGCCGGGACTACGGTTTGGTTAATGCCCTTTTATTCTGAAAGTATTTAGGTGTTAAAAGTGGTTTACGTGCCTGTTCCACTCCACACAGTCTGAGCAGAATGAAGTGTTGTTGCGCCATTATTCAGCCAAAAAAGAAGACTGCAGATCTGATCCAGATACCAATTATTTTCTTTTGAAATATCCCAAAGTGTATTGATGTACCAGTTTAAACAGTGTCAGTTACATGACTACAAATTCTGTGTATTTAGAGGTTGATACCAAGATAGCTACATGATGTTAATATCATGATGTTTCCTCTTCTTGCTGCAGAGATCATTCACTAAAATAACCTGCTCTAACGTGTAGAAATGTCCTCTGAGAGTGTAGGTGTGTATTCTAACAGGTTTGATTCTGCCTGCAGTCTGTTTGTGCCGAGCGCTCTGCTACAGTAGTCATGCCCTTGCAGTTATGTTTCATTACTCAGGACACTTCATATAAACAGTGAGAGTAAACACAAACAGTGCAGGCTGACAGCAGCCCACGGAGCCACTCTGTGTGTGTTTGTGTGAGTGTGTGTGTGTACTGGAGGCACTGTGCTGCACACCTTGCAAAGGTCGATCGATGACAGACGGTGCCTTTGGCGTTGCCAGCAGACCACCAGCACCGAGAGCAGAGCCGACAGCAGCAGTGATTAGTCTGCACGTGTCCTCACTTTACTATGAGACTCATAACGATGGTAAAACTGCACTTTAGAGCCTGAAAGTCTGAGCAGAATAGAAAATAACCAATCTTCTCAAAAAATAAGTTGACTTTATGCAAACTTCTGATGTGTATGTATCATGTTGTGAGGACAAAAGGCGGCTCATTCAGTCACATTCATAGACATATGGATACGTTAGCATGTCGGCCATATTGGATGTGGCAGATCAGTCCCGTAAACCAATGCAAGGAAATGGACCGAACTTCATAAAGTGCATTTTTTAGGAAGTAATTTAAGTTAATGCATTTTATTCACCCATTCACACACACGCTGATATATTTGGGTGAACAAATGAACATCAGAAACAACTTATCTAACTTTTAACGTGATGATTATAAATGTTTACTCCTTATATGTTTAGGACAAAGGTAAGCACCAAACCAACTTTTGCTTTTTTAATGGTTTTATGAGTTTTGAAAGCTACCAATGTATGTAACACTGTTATTGTGATGATAAATATTGAAACATTAATATTAAACATCTGTGTTTATAATAACGAGCATCCTGAAACAAAATTCAGATGGAAATTATAATGTAGAGATAAAGCTTTTAAGAAAAAAATTATGTATTAATAAAATATGTGCATAAAGAGAAGGAGAGCACAAGCCTTTACATTTAACTGATTTTAATTAATCATTTTGATATTCAGTGACAGATGTACAAATGCACAGATATATATCCAGGGGTGGAAGTAATTAATTATAAATATTCAAGCTGTTTTTGGGGTGTACTTGTACTTCTATGGGTAGATTTTCAGGATTGTAATTTACTTGTACTCATTATAGTAATCATTATATCATGTAATCTACTATAATTGAGTACTGGGTACAATTTTAATTAATATTCAGACCTTTTAACTGTGTTGTTGTTGGTGATTTGATAGGAAACACACCAATGAAAACCAAGACATATGGATAAAAAAACAAAAACAACTAAAAAAAGGATGTTAATGATTGATCTTTGATTGATTTTGCATTATTTTTTCACTGCATGAATCTTAACACATATACAAATATCTAAATACATATATAAAACCGGTTGGTACAATTCCACACAGCAGTTTGAGGCATTTTCTTCATACACGTTTAAATGTCTATGGTTTGCACTTGCCACATCCAATATGGCGGCGATGTCAACGTGTGATACAGCGTCTAAGTATATATGTCTATGTTCACACTGCCCATGTAGGCACCTCTGCACACTTCAGGGTGTGGTGCATGTTGGGATATGAGGCAGTCAGGGTCAGTCTCCAGTTTCTGCTCTCACATGTCAGAGTGTCCTTGGGATGAACCCTGAGTTGCTGCTGGTGACATCCAGTGGAGTGTGTGAGATTAGTTAGTAATGATGGGCAATTAGGAAAGCAGCATCTGCCAATTAGCATAGAAGCATCTGCCAATTAGCAAGGCAGCATCTGCTAACAGTGTACAGATGTGTGTGTGTGTGTGTGTGTGAGTGAAGGAGTGACTCCAACGAGTGGAAGAGAAACTCTCTCAGAGGCCTCAACACCAGCTCAGGTAAATTTTCAGAACAGGGATCTCTCAAACAAAGACTACTTGGAAAAAAAAAGTCAGTGGAGTTAACATTTGGGTCAATGACGTGACGTCCTTTTTTTGTGTCCGATTGTAATATTTCCTTCCATCATGAATTGAGTATTTCATCACATGTCTTTCTTTATTCTATGAAACCTGTGTTATTTGAACACATCTTTAAACTTTTAAAATATAACATGTTTTTTTGACAAAACCAAGGAGTTTGGGGGTTTTACAGTCCACCACGTTGGCAGGACTGTTCATAGGTGTCATTAATTTGAGATTTTTAACTTACAGTCAATAACATTTACCTTTAATTTTTATGTCACCGTAATATTTATGCTTTAACCTTTTTAAATAAAACATTCTTTGCAAATAAAAAGAATTTTAAAGCTGTTGAGAAATGTAAAAAACTTTTGTCCCGTAATTTTCACCTTGTCAAATGTCAGGGTGGTGCAACCGTAACATTAGACTTTTATTTTAAAGTGAAGAGAATAAAACAGGAAAGAGGAAACTGCATCAGCCAGAGGAGCCCAAATGACATTTGTGACCAAGTGGAAAAGTTTGTAGATTTCTCTGAAATACTGATAAAAAAGGTTTTTTCACTTCATTGGTGACTGGAACAATTTCCATGTCAGGNCCTGACAAGTATCCACAGTAATTAAACTCTAAAAATTGAATGTCAGTTATTGTAAATGGAAATTAAAAATACAGTGGCATTATTTTATGCTTGAACCTTTTTAAATAAAACATTCTTTGCAAATAAAAAGAATTTTAAAGCTGTTGAGAAATGTAAAAAACTTTTGTCCCGTAATTTTCACCTTGTCAAATGTCAGGGTGGTGCAACCGTAACATTAGACTTTTATTTTAAAGTGAAGAGAATAAAACAGGAAAGAGGAAACTGCATCAGCCAGAGGAGCCCAAATGACATTTGTGACCAAGTGGAAAAGTTTGTAGATTTCTCTGAAATACTGATAAAAAAGGTTTTTTCACTTCATTGGTGACTGGAACAATTTCCATGTCAGGTGGTACAACCAATGTAATAATGTGAAATGTTATTTTAACATCAAATTATTTATCTTATTCACAAATAAAAGAAATGAAACACACAAAATGAAAATGTATGAGTCACTACAGACACTTGAGAGATACTTGCCAATAATTTCACACAGAAAAAATAACAGGAACATATAAATATATTTTCATATATTTGGTTGAGCCACCTGACATTTTTGGGTGCTCAAATTAAAAATACTAAAAAAAATAATGAACCTAAAAACTTTGAAATGTTGGTCAACTACTGAAATCTGTTAGAAAACATAATTCTTCTCTCAGAAATATGTTTTTTATCCATTTTCAAAGAACTTTCTAAAAATACGTTTTTAGACCCTCTTTTTGTTATTGACCCATTTAACAAACTCAGTGGCCCTTATTTATCAATCTTACATGGGAGTTAACGTAGATATGGGTGTAGAAATGAGCTTCGAGCAATCTTGGTGTACCCCTCATCAAGTGTTGATTAATCTGGCGGCTGAAAACAATCATGATTTAAATAACACGCCCCCTAATTATTCAAGGGTCAGCCCGCCCGACCAATAGCAACTCATGGAATTTATGACATGGGAGGACGCAGACTTCTCTGTGCCGAAGATTGACGCCATAGTAATGGAAGTAGAGGGAAATGAAGTTGTGTGGGTGAACCATTGACTGTATATAGAAATCTCCTTTTGGCTCTTTCCCGAAGTTTCTTATATCCCCGATAAAAAATACTCACGAACGGCAGCTGTCAACTATTGTAAAACGAAACTTATATTGCGGTTTTTAACGTCCAATAACTAATGAGAAACTAACTTCTCAGAAAAAAAAACACCTGAACACCATGCAGCCAGATGACATCGTCATACTACCTTAGCGTAAGGATGAGAGAAACGTTTCTACGAGGTATCGTACTTTTTTAAAGTTTTCCCGGCTCATATCTGGAATAAATGGCGGGGAGGCGGGGCTTATGACCTATACTGCAGCCAGACACCAGGGGGCGGGGCATCTGCTGGAGGCTTCAGTTTGAGCCAAACGTCGTTACGTCCACTCATTATACAGTCTATGGGGTGAACAGAGTCAGACAAATCATGTCTGCACGGAGATCACCGCAGCCGTCAGCAGCCTGGATGTAACAAACCAAACTACAGCAGAGATTAAACCTTTAATTCACACTACTACTACTACATTAATTTGTTACGTACTCAATCTGTGGCATCTCTGGCGTTAAATTTGAGTAGATACAAGCGTACACCCACTTTTTGGTCGTACACACATTTAAAAAATGAGATCCAGTGCGACCTAGTCTGGTATTTGCTTTTTTCCCCCCCTCTTCTTTCCTCTTGTACTCTTTTTCCTTATCTAATGAAACGGAGCGCCTTCTGCCTTTTGTACTCGTTGATCTCTGATCCAGATCTTCATCTGCTCCGGAGCAGGTTAGCCGTTCAGCATGAGTAACCATGGTGACGTATCCTGGTAAATTACCTGCATAAGAGAAAATCCAGTTTTGTAGTACAGGCCTCTGAAGGTTTGCTTTCAGATAAAACCACAACGATTGCGCTGAAGTGGCGGATGATACGTGACACATCTGGAAGATTCTGTCTCTTTAGTTTCCGTTTGGAGGGTTAAAGCCTCACAGCGTCTCTGTGGACGTCTGGGGACACGCAGCTGCACTCAGCAGGTGTCCAACATTAACAACCCGCTCAGACAAACAGAGACAAACACAGAGGAGGTCTGAGCGAACGGCAGGGGTCCAGGTCAAAGGTCAAAGACTGTACCAAACAACTCTATTGTTCACTGTAGGTTTGTTTTCTGTCACATGCTGCTGCTTCAGTCCCTAAACTGACATCCTGAAAACAGAATAAAAGTAACGTAGATCAGAATCTGACCGTGTAACACGCTGTATGACAAAGAAGGACTTGTTTGTACTCAGAGTGAATCTCACGTGCCTGGTTATTTGGTGAGTACAGGCTGTTTCTTCCCGTGATGTTTCGCTTTGGATCTACATGAAAGGAAACCTCTGGCTGGTTTTTCTCATAATGGAAAAAATAATCTGTTGTGATGAGCAGGGACATCAGAAAAGAGGTCATTCTGTCCCAGAGTCAGGCAGATTTATTTAGTCTATTCCTCTTTGATGCATTATTGCTGACTTGTAAAGAGATTGTATGGATTTCTGTCACTTCTCTGGAGGATCATCTTTGACATATTTACTGTTGCCATGACAACAACATACCACAAGTTTTAAGCAAGTTAGGCAGAACAGATTCATGTTAATATGATATCACAGACAGGATATTGTTTTGAAATCATTTCAATTTTTAATGGCAGCAAAATGCTATAGATTTCTTTTATAAAACACATAATTTAACAAAAATTTTGGTGACTAATTTTACATGCAAAAGGCAAAGCAGCTATTTAATTTTTCAAACAGTTTTATAAAAGAAAACCAAAGTTACTTTAAAATAACTTTTGAAATTGGGTGACTCAAGGATAATAGGAAGGTTAAACAGCTGCAAAAAAAAAATCCACTTTTTCCTCTAAATTTGTGCCTGTTAATGTCTTATAAAATATAAAATGTATGAAAGCTGCTATCAGATGAAGTTAAGAGTTAATTTACAAATAAATTTAAGCTGCAATATGCTCCTTATGCTTTGTTTTGGTTTGAATTTTGAAAAAAAAAAAACACTATCTGCAGTATGCGCAGTAGGTTTTTGTTGTTGTTTAGATTTAAATGTGTTGCTTAGCGACAATGAACTGTGACTTCATAAGACAACAGAACACCTTTAACAAAGACTCAACAGGGGTTACAGACTGGTCAGTTTAGGAGAAACAGTTCAACAAAACTTTTAGAGACGGGAACAAACAAGACGATGAGTTTTAGTGATGTCAGGAGAAGTTCTCGCCTCATTGAGGCCGGTTATTACAAGGAGGACGGGACCCCAAACCTCTCCTACAGAGAGAGGCTTTATCGGTATGTAACAGTGTTCTCAGCAATTTATAAACATGTTTCTTCCAGTGACTGTATACAGAATGGACAGCGTGCTTCCGCCTGTCACCGTTCTACGTTTTTGAAGCCAAAAAACCCCGTTTCTCTAGCCGCCATTGTGCAGCCAGAATCTGCGCAGTAGAGAATTTCCGGTGGAGCCAAGTAAAAAAGAGAAATGAAAATATTTATTTCTTCTTCTTCAGAAGGTTTAGTCTCCTTTTGGCTCTTTCCCAAAGTTTCTTATATCCCCGATAAAAACTACTCACGAACGGCAGCTGTCAACTATCGTAAAATGAAACTTATATCGCGTTTTTTAACGTCCAATAACTAATGAGAAACTAACTTCTCCGAAAAAAAAACACCCGAACACCATGCAGCCAGATGACATCATCATACTACCTTTGCGTAAGGATGAGAGAAACGTTTCTACGAGGTATCGTAATTTTTTAAAGTTTTCCCGGCTCATATCTGGAATACATGGGGAGGCGGGGCTTATGACCTATACTGCAGCCAGACACCAGGGGGCGGGGCATCTGCTGGAGGCTTCAGTTTGAGCCAAATGTCGTTACGTCCACTCACTATACAGTCCATGGTTTCTTCACATTTAAATAGTTTGATGAATAAATACAAACTACTACTGCAAACAAAGAGCAGTCAAACCTAACTTTATGTTTCATCTTGTAGGGTTTTTAAAAGAAGGAGCTTCATATATGAAGACGACGATGACTCCATCAGCTCTTACAGCAGTGAGGATGGAGGAAATAATTACTTTGGAGACTACGTCCGAGATTTCCTCCAGAACCAGAGAAACGCCTCAGACAACAGAGAGGATGGAGACAGCGAGCTCGTTCCTCTGCTGGTGCGAGATATTGGGACTCAGACTGAAGACGAAGACCTGGTTCCTGATGACGAAGTTCCTGATGACGTGGTTCCAGAAGCTCCAACCACACAGACGTGGAACAGCTCTTTTTACTTCAAGATCAGCTGTGTCTGTCTGACGCTCCTGTTTAACCTTTGTATCATTCATGTTTATGTTTTCAGAGTCCAGCAGGAGTTAAAGACGTTTCATGTGTTGGATAACAACGTCTCTCCGTGGTCTGACATGATGCCAAACTTCGCTCTGGAGTCTCAAGGTACGTCAAGGAACATTTTACATTTTATTGGAAAGTTGCACAAACTACAAACAACAACAACATTTCTCCACATCTAGCCCTAAAACATCACTTTTTATTCAGATTTGGAGAAATATTTGTGAAAAATCTTCATCAAGTATTGTTTAAAGATGTTGAAGATAACCTAAGATTTCTAAACATGTAGTTTACATTCTAAATATTCAGCTAGAGCTAAATATTTATCCAAGATTTCTAAATCTGGAGCAAATTTCTTAATATTTTACTATGATTTCTAAATATTCATCCAAGATTTCCAAATCTTTGGGTACGAATTCTACGTACTTCACTAATATATATAAGTATTTGGCCAAGATTTCTAAGTATCAAGTGCTGATACCTGAATATTTTGCAACTATTTATAAGTAGTCAAGATTTCTAAATATTATGAAGTCAAATTTTCTAAATCTTGAGGCACAAATTCTAAGAACTTCACTAAGATTTCTGAGTTTTAAGCTAGGATTTCATAATATTTAGCTTACATTGAAATATTTTGCAATTATTTCTAAATAGTTAGTTCAGAGTTCTAAATCTTAAGCATTGATTTCTAAATATTTTACCAAGATTTCTGAATATTAAGGCATGGTTTCTAAATTTAAAGGTATTACTTCTAAACATTTCACGAAAACTTTTAAATATTTAGCCAAAACCTTTAAACATGAAATCAAAATTTCTTTATATTTCACCAAGATTTCTAATTCTTGAGGTACAAATTCAATGTACTCAGCTAAGATTTCATAACATTTAGCACTGATATCCAAAATTTTGCAATTATTTTTAAATAGTTAGTCAAGATTTCTTAATCTTGAGGATTGATTTCTAAATGTTAAATTAAGATTTTTTTATATTTCACTTAGATTTTCAAATCTAAATCCAAAATCCTCTCTCATTTCCTCAATGCTTTTTTAAAATTATTATTTTATTTTGGTGCCTCCAGCAGGCGGGAGTGTGAACTTAAATATTTGCCAAACATTTAGAAATTGTTCTGTGATGTTTTAGGGCCAAATCTGGAGAAAAGTTGTTTTAATTTGTAGTGTGTGCAACTTTACAATTGGTGCTCCATATACACGTGCAATGACAATTCAGATTGTTTGTATTTCATTGGTAATTTTCGAGAACTTGACCTCTAACTTTTCTTACTTTATGTTCATTCAGGTGCCAGAATACTCTCACACTTGTCTTCAGAAACATACTGGCCCAGAGACAAGAGCTCTTACATTTGGGACAAGCTGACCCACTGGTGGTACAGCCAGAAAAAACAAAGGACAGTGATCCAGGTACGTACCACAGCGCCATGACGAAGGAGGAGTAGTCTTATTTTCAGATGTAATAATGACGATAACAGTTAAGGTTGGAACTTTTGAGACTAAACTATGAATCTTTCTTCCATCAGGGACATGAGTTCATGAAAACTGGAGAATGCTGGCCTATAGCAGGAGACCAAGGACACTTGTTCATTTCACTGTCCCATCCAATCAACGTCACACACGTGACGCTGGGTCACATCCCGAAAAGGCAGACGCCCCACGGACACATCCAGAGTGCTCCGAGAGACTTCTCAGTCTACGTACGTCAGATATATTCATGTTATTACTTCACTGTGTACATTATATTCACATATTCTACTGATTCATATCACACAACGAACAACCAAGTGCTAAAACCATCTCTGTGTTTCTTCTTCAGGGGTTTACAAGGACTAGAGACGATGGCGTCTTTTTGGGAGGTCACGTTTATGACGAAGATGGATCTCCTCATCAGACCTTCACAATGCCTGTATGTGTAATGTAACTTTTCTAATGCTAGGTTTTCTCTTCATTCAACAATGTACAGTCTTATTTTAGTCTTTTGCTTTGCTCTTTTGCTTCCATGCTGACATTTTTCGTCTCTTTCTCCAGGATCCAAAAAGAGGTATTTTTAAATATGTGAAGCTGCTGGTGGAGTCTAACTGGGGGAGCATAGATCATACATGTATCTATGATTTTAGGGTACATGGTAAACCCCCATTTAGACTCACATGCAGCACGTAGGTCGGTGGTTAACGCTCTTGAACGACCCCCTTAACACTTCACGCCCCTAAAAAAACATGCAACCCCCATCTACTGTTTCCCACCACTGTTTCCCGCCACCGTTTCCCGCCAAATTTCAAAGTTCAAAACTGATCCCCTAAATGTGTCATGTTCCTGTTGTTGGTCATACACCAACCTGGCAAATTCTCAGTTCTGAAACTAGGCAGAGAAAAATAAAACAAAAAAAAAACAAAAAAAAAACAATCAACAATGTGTGTAGTTAATCAATGCAATTTGAGTTGAATCACTTTATACAGTTGAGGTAAAATGAAAAGTGTCACCTTCTGATCATTCTTTTCCCAAATTCAAAAAGAAAATTGTATTTGTCATTTTGCAAAAACTGAATATTTAACTAAGATCTCAAAATATTAAGCCAAGATTTCTAAAAACAAAATCTTGAGGTACAAATTCTACATACTTCACTAAGACTTCCTATTATTTGGACAAGATTTTGAAATATTAAGTGCTGATATCTAAATATTTTGCAATTGTTTCTAAATAGTCAAGAATTCTAGATATGAAGTCGAGATTTCTAAATCTTGAGGTACGAATTCTACGTACTTCACCAAGATTTAAGTATGCAGTTAAGATTTCATAATATTTAGTGTTGATATCTAATATTATATATCACGCTCCATTGCTTCATCCCCACGTTAACGTGTCTCAGACATCCTTTGTTGTTTGTGACGGCACGTCTCCGGCCTCAGAGGTGGCTGCTGTTGATGACGCCCCTGACGGACGTTTCATTGACAGGTAGGATGCGATAACCTTCACACTCCCCTCTGGTTTCAGAAGGAGACGTGCTATGAAGATTATTTAAATGATGAAAAACCAACAGTGGTTCTTATTTGACCTCCAATATCTTTTACTGTAGCAACGAGTTTATATGAGTCTATCACTGTGAGGTTATTCTCTAATCTAAAGCGTTATAGGTCGCTGCACTGATGCTCAGTTATCCACTGTTTGTTGTTGTTTTTGAGGCTGTAGCTTCCTCACATACGATTCATGCATTTTCTATAGGTTTGAGGCAGCTGCAATAATCGAACCTCAAAGTTTTTTACATCAGAGGATGTGTCACACTCTCACATTAAGTTTTATCCTTGTAATAACCTTAGATCTGAGCTTGGCCTGTTTTATGTTGATGATCTGTGGGATTTTGATGCTTGTTGATAAGTGAGGAGCATTTAAAATATTATCTCACTGAGGCATTTAAAGGTCAGATGTAATCTTACCACAGAGATACGCGTCTGTCACCAAAAAGCTTTTAAATCTACACCTGACCCAGACGGTGAGGGATGTTTTCAGACGGCACTGATGATAAAATGATCCAAAGGATGATTGACAGGTGAGGAGCCAGGTGTATCACATTTTCAGTGGTCTACATGCAAATTATTGGACGGAGGACTTAGGGGGGTTTCACACTTATGTGGTTTGGTCCAAACTTAAATTGTAGGTGTGAAACCTCCCATGGACCTTAGTCCAGGACAAACGAGGCCATGGTTTGGTTCATGACTTTAGCAGCTCGTCTTCACCACTTTCTACATGGCGTGATGTGGTCCTGCTCCTTTAACTCTGTACAGATTAAGATAAAAGGATTTTATTTGTAAAGGTTGCCTTCGGGACAATATTTTAATCTTGAAAGGAACCCTGGCTACCAGAACATCATTTTCCTAAATGATCAGTGTTTTTACCAGCTACATAAGAACGATTATAAAATCTCTCAAAATATCTTAGTTTATATAAAATTTGTAAAAATATTTTCACCTGTAGGCTGCCATTGTTGTTTACGCCGCAATAACGTCTGGGTAGTGACGTCATATGGTTGCACCGGGCGGGATCTCATACAGGATCATATAAGTCCTGGAGCGGACTTCAGTGGTTTCCAGAGGAAGTTTTGTGGGTTTGTGTTGGAAAATAGTCGGCACAGCATTTGGCTTTAGTCTCCGTTTATAATGACCCACACCTGTCAGCTCTTTCATCAGCATGGGCCGGCTAAATGCAGCAAATGCTTCTGGGGAGAAGTGACCAGAACATAGCCGCGGGTCCATGGGAAGTTGTTTACGCCCACAAGCGATTTCCCACAACTTCCTTCTTTTCTTGTCTTTTGGGAAGCTGTGCAGACTAACATCAGTCTCCTTGTTTCCTTTGGACTGAAAAGTTTACCCAAAAGCAGCCACATGTGGCATTATTATGTTTTTTTCCCTCCTCAAACCTAGTGACTTATGGCAACTAGTCGTGATTAAACGGCCAAATCCAGATGCTCGGCACCAAGCAACCAATCTACGTCATCAACCCAGAATGCATTGCAGCAGTAAAACAATGGCTGCGCCTGAAGGATAGAAACTGTTTCAAAGTTTTGTTTTTTTTAAAGAAAAACCAATTCGTTATGTCTTTTAACAACAAATTCTAGTTTGAGACAAACATTTAAGCATATTCATGCCTATTAGTCCTTACAGTCGGGGTTCCCTTTCAAATACTCATTAAGAAAAGGAATGAGAGGAATATAAAGCAGGTTCTGAACCCTTACAAAGAGCATAAAGGAAAGAAAACGTCTTTCATTTGTCTCTTTTCTTTGACTCTTAGTCCTGAGGTCTGACCTGGGTCAGGATTAATGAGCATGGAGGAAACTGAGCTGTTATTGCGAGGGTTTCCCTCAGTCAGCAGGGACAGACCTCCTCTGCTTTTGTTGTCAGGCCTTGTAAAGATAATGCTGAGAGTGTTTCTTTTTAATGCTGCTGGTGTTATAAGAGCAGCTCCTGAGTGGTCAGGGTCAGGACTGTGAGGACACAAACTGGAGGAGCTGCAGAGTGACGGGATATGGACTCAATAAAACATGAAACTGCATTTTTACTACCAGATTTCTATGGTTATATATGTTGTGTTAATGTTACATTAAAGTCACTGTTAGGAGACGCCATATGAAGACGCATCTGTAGCGTTAGTGAATCCTGGTTGTGTCCTACCAGTGCTCATCTACCAACTCCAACCTCACCAAGCAGAGCAAACGTAACCTGGCTCTTCATTTTATTGATAGACTCTCAGGTTTGAACAGATCACTGCAGAATAACTGCTGCATGTGGACAGGAATCAACATTTGCAACATCAATTTAGCTGCTGTTTTAGCCTTTAGCCTGTGTTTTAGCCCTTGGCGCATATTTTAACCTCAAGTTCACATTTAAACCTCTAGTTTTAGCTTTAGCCTGTGTATTAGCCTTTAGCCTGTGTTGTAGTCTCTAGCTTGTGTTTCAGCCTTTAGCATGTGTTTTAATCTGTAGCTTGTATTGTAAACTTTTGCTCTTGTTTGACTTTTTAGTTTCTAGCTTGTGTTTTAACATCTAGCTTGAATTTTAACCCACTAGTTTATGTTTAAGCCTCTAACCTTTGTTTTAGCCTTTAGCACATGTTTTAACCTGTAGCTCGTCTTAGCTTTTAGCCTCTAGCTTGTGTTTTAACCCACTCGTTTGTGCGTTAGCCTTTTGCATGGATTTTAGTTTTTAGTATGTTTGCATCTCTAGTTTGTCTTTTAGCCTCTAGTTTTTTTTTAATTTTTTTTTAATCCCGTTTAGCTTCTTGTTGTTTGAGTATTTAGCCTGTAGTTTCAGACCTAAGCCCTTGTTATAGTTTTTAGCCAGCATTTCAGCCTTTAGCCTGTGCTCTATCACTCTCCTATTTATCTTTCTTCTGCTCTTTGGTCCCAGTCCCTGTTTCCTCCATTATTACGAACCAAATCACAGAAATCATATTCAGCAGAGAAAAACTCAGATCTGAGACAATTTTTTTCAATATCGCTGAAAAAGTCCTCACTGTCCCTTTAAAGCATTTTCATAATGTGGGATCACTAAAAACGCTGTTGTGAATCCCAGGGTCTCCTCTACCATCGCTTTACTTACGGGAATTGATTTTCTTTTTCATTAAAGAGAGGGTTTGTGCTTTTTCTGTCTTTATTCCATCTACACAGGTTTCCCTGTCGTAGTAAGACCCTCTTCCCTCTGATTGGCTAACCCTGTGGAGGCTTAATGAGGGCAGAGCTTTGGGCAGACCTCGGTGTTTAAGGCCCAGTTTCCTCATCTTTTCCTCTCTCAGTCTTGGAGGGTTTGCTATAAAATTTTTCTTCCTGTGTGAGAGTCTGTGTTTGGGTCCCTGAACCCCCCCGTTGTGTTGTGTTGCTCGTTTGGTTAACGATGTGGGCGGGTGTGATGTAAAGATGTTTTGATTTCTGAAACCAAGCTCAGCTGCCTCTTTAATGGAAGAACAGAAAAGTCGGCGACAAAACTAAATCATGTCATACAACCGCTGCAGCTTTGGATTCGTCCGGTTTGTGTCAGGTTTGACAACTTTTATTTGAAATACACACGTCAGATTTATCTTCTAGGGTCCATAAACATTTAAATGTTATGGAATCCATCACTTTTTAATGATGCAATCCTCTTTTTTCAAACATCTTTTGTCTCCTCTGAGCCTCCAGGACAGAACCCACAGCTTCTCTTTGTTGTGTTTGGTGCTCACACTGTGTAATGAGGATCCCAGCCTGTTGACAGAGAGTAACCTCTCATTAGAAGCTCATCTGAAGCTTTGACTCTTGATCTTGTCTGTTCACACGTTGCTGAAATTTCTGTGCGGAGCTGTTGCTATAGATTCCTGCCGTCTGGTTTTAATCAGATGAGCCAGCTGACCCTCACGGATTCGCCGTCATTATCCGCGAGCACGCTCACATTCTTGTCATTAGGCAGCCCGACGTTCATTAAGATCATTAGCTGCAAGAGGCGAAGCGTCGCATTCAAGAGGACAATATGTTGATGTGAACAAAAAGCTAATGGCACCAAAACAGCATACGTAAGACTTGTCTTTATGTTCCAGGAAGAATCCACCACCTACTCGCTGTCACACAACCATCACAGCCTGGTTCAGTTTGCGTCACTTCAGACAAACAGAAAACAAAACTCTATTATCAGATCTGTTTGAAGTTAGTGTTTCATCAGTGTTTGAGTCTAGAATCAGAAGATACTGTCATCCAAGAATGTTTTACTGACACAGTGTAACCACTGACTGTATATAGAATGGACAGCGTGCTTCCGCCTGTCACCGTTCTACGTTTTTGAAGCCAAAAAACCCCGTTTCTCTAGCCGCCATTGTGTAGCCAGAGTCTGTGCAGTAGAGAATTTCCGGTGGAGCCAAGTAAAAAAGAGACATAAAATTATTTATTTCTTCTTCTTCAGAAGGTTTAGTCTCCTTTTGGCTCTTTCCAGAAGTTTCTTATATCCCCGGTAAAAACTACTCACAAACGGCAGCTGTCAACTATCGTAAAACGAAACTTATATCGCGGTTTTTAACGTCCAATAATTAATGAGAAACTAACTTCTCAGAAAAAAAACCACCTGAACACCATGCAGCCAGATGACATCATCATACTACCTTAGCGTAAAGATGAGAGAAATGTTTCTACGAGGTATCGTAATTTTATAAAATTTTCCCGGCTCATATCTGTAATACATGGGGAGGCGGGGCTTATGACCTATACTGCAGCCAGACACCAGGGGGCGGAGCTTATGACCTATACTGCAGCCAGACACCAGGGGGCGGGGCATCTGCTGGAGGCTTCAGTTTGAGCCGAACGTAGTTACGTCCACTCATTATACAGTCTATGGTCCGGCTCCTGAGAGGGCCCTCCAACATATTTTGGCTCCCATGTGAACCTGCTGCAGCTGTCTGACTGTTATTTTAGGGAAACCTGTGAAGAGGTCATTAAGTCCACTGAAGATAATCACATGGTCTAGTTTTTCCAGGTCCCACTGAGACATTAGTTCTTTAATCTCTGACACAATCTTTAATCTTTAAGTGACAGTAGACCGACTTTGTAACTGTCTTCAAGTGTTTGTCAAAACTCTGCTTTGGCTCCAAAAATAACGACCTCAGTTTTATCTTTGCAGCGCTGACATTTTGCTGAAGTCTGCTGTGAGTTGTTTCCACGCCGCTCAGCGTGGTAGAGATTGAAAGTGGTGGCAGATGTTTCCTCGCTGTGGAGACACTGATAGGACCACGGGGAGGCGAGCGCACGTCCCTCAAAGAGCCATTACAGAGACGACGAAATGCGACTCAAGCATCCACATGGAGATAAGCAGATTGCCACCAGTTGCATCAAGGATTTGCATCCTTCAGGGGGGAGGATGAGTGGTTTCCCATCGAAAATCACGTCTTGTGTTACCGGTATGGGAAACTCGTCTCTTTGTTTATCGTGAGAGCAGCCGTCCCACGGGCAGCTTCTTTCTGAGCGTGTCAACAAACACACAACATGCTTCACAGATTACACATCAAGATCATTTTTCAATCACAAACTCCTGCCACATATGGCGGCACTTTTGGCTGAAGAATAAAAGATAGCGCTGAAGTATAAAGCTCACTGGGACAAACGATGTTGGAGCTGCAAATGAGACGAGGTTAACCTTTCGGCTGCTAAATTATGCAGATGTAAAATTGGCCGTCAGCCCCTTTTGTGAATCCTTTTTAGACAAACTGGGACTAACATGCTCATCATGATGGATGCAGAGCAGCGTCCCATAGGTGCTGATGACATACAAATCTCAAATCATATGCAAAGATCACCGCAATCACACCGCTGCAAATTAATCCCAGACTCCAGAGACAGGCGTCACACAAACCCCGCTAAGACAACTGTATTAGGCCAGTGTGTGTGCTTTAATGACACATTTATGAGCGCTAATGCTGATAAGTAATTCAAAGAGCAGATGGCAATGAAAGTCATAACTCTCTCAGGGTGGAGAGCAGGCAATAAAAGCTTTTCTTCTCATGGGAGAAGAGGAACTTTTCACCGATCAGAACTGATTAAAAGCAGAGTCGGTGCAGGAAAGACGTGTCCATAAAAAGTGTGAAAACATGCGTGACCTTTTAGGTAAACGGTTAATTAAAAAAAAAAAAAAAAAAAGCGTGGGAAGGAAATATGACTCAGTCTGAAATGTTCAGCGTAAGTGCTTAATATAAAAATAAATAAGAATTCAATTAAAATCAATATAACACAGAAGTGTCTCACAGAAAAACCACAACCTTGAAGAAACTCTGATCCCAAGATGAAAAAAATCTGATTTCATGGCAGGAAATATGACTAAACGTCTCTTTATACACTGAGGTCGCATGGTCGTCAAATAATTATATATTTACCCTACTTACACATTCAATACTTATTCAATGACATTTTTTTGTTATTGTTAAACTGAGTGCTCTAGTTCAGATTCTTTTCTGCAAACACTCTCTTTTATTCTTCTTTCATCACTGTAAAAACAGTTGCACTTGCTCTTTTCTGTCCTCAAAAATGTGCTGTAAATACAAAGTTTTATGGAGATTATTGTACAATTATTTTAATACACTTCACACACTTAAATAAACATTATGTCCTGTTTCACTGTTTTTGTTCAGGTAAATGCAGATAATTTCTACAGATTATATCTTTAAATGAGAATATTGTTGTTCTTTATGTTTTAGTCATGTGCCCTTGAATCATTTTCATATTTCTGAGAGAGGATTTAAAGCAACTAAATGTGTTTTACCTACTGAATTAACTCCTTAAAAGCCTTTTAAATCAGTGGCTCCCAGCCTTTTCCAACTCAGGGACCTTTTTTAAGTCTCAAAAATGTCTGCAGCTCAGCTCCAACCCAATAAGAACGGAGGATATAAAATGCCTGAAAATGAATGAATGAATGAATAAAAATGTTCATTTTGAAGGTTGTAAAAGAAAAACACTATGCAAACAGAGAATTAAAACAACAAATGTTGCAGTTTTGCATTGAATCAAAAGAAAAAACAAAGAAACTTTGCAAATAAAACAAAACAAACTTTAAAATCAACAGTTCACCTTCTTTTAAATTTAAAAAAAGAAGTGGAAATAAGTAAAACTTATTAATCCCCAACCCAAAATGTAATAACTGGTCAATAATATAAAAAAAAGTGCTGAGCTTGAAATGTGACAAAAATGTAATAAAACCTAAAATGTAATAAATGGTCAATAAGGTAGCAGATTCTGAGCCCAAAACAAAAAAAAACTTTTGTCTTGATTTAAAATCCAGCTTTACTTTTCATTCGTTAACCAGAATCTGACGACGGACTCATCTGAACGTCGTCACCAGGATTTCCTCCTCCGCCTGGTGTTGGAGGCTTCCTGACTCCACACACAGAGAGGATGAATGTGGCGTTGTTGATTAATGCGATGTGAAGTGGACAACAAGGACACAGGATGAATTACACAGCGGTGATTAATGTTTCCGTGGATCAGCAGAGGAGACGGTGTGGTGAATTAGCAGCATTACATAAATGTATTTCAGTGAGTAAAGGAAGACGCCTTGTCATGTTTTCGTATAAGTT
This sequence comes from Thalassoma bifasciatum, assembly GCA_008086565.1. Taxonomy (NCBI): domain Eukaryota; kingdom Metazoa; phylum Chordata; class Actinopteri; order Labriformes; family Labridae; genus Thalassoma; species Thalassoma bifasciatum. Next base: position 28,130 of record RPOG01004664.1, read on the forward strand.
CCTAAAAGATGGATGAGTGTTTGAGGCTGAAAGTGAACAGTGACGGACTGGAGAGACGAACAATGAGGTAAAGCGACAGAAATCTGAGTGGGGCACATTGACGCTCGTTTGGACCCATAGTTTTTAAAATTGTGGTCCAATTTTGGGTTTGATGGAGGTAGGGCGGAGGGATATATAGAATACACTCATGTATCGTGGGTCGTTGCTCGTGGGATGTATAAAATGAGTATATCAGGTAAATATTTTGAGACGTCTGTGTGTAATTTTCTTCGTAGTTGTGTGTCTGAAGATTCAGTTTTGTTTCCATATGAGCTTCATTTTGCCTTATTTACAGCTGAATACCAAAAAATTGAAAATAAAGTTTTGCAGCGTCACCACAAACGTGCACAAACGTCTAATAACAGACCAAAACTAAAACTCTGAGCTGCAAAGTAAACAGAGGGAGGAGGAGAATCCTCAAACTGTCGTGTTGTACGTTAAATATTCCCACAGACGGTTCATGGAGCATTAATGCGTCTTGTTTTATTGCCCAACTAACTTCCTGTTATGAGCCTGTGTGTCCTTCAAAATAAAAGCATGCTGTAAAAGTAACATTACACCACAAAACTACAGTAAGAGCCCAGGATCAGAAAGAGAAGTCACTGACAGAGTCAAACAATATAAAAGTAGCTGATTTATGGAAATAAAAGTTAGACTAAGTCATCCCCAGTTTTAGTTTGTATTATTTTCAAATTTTATTTGATCTTCATGGTAGTAATTTTAGAAATCTATTGAGACAGTCATGCGATACATTCAGCCAGATTAACCCTCTGATGCATGAATTATGAAAGTCAGTGTCAGGATTTTTCCTATGAGTGCTTTCATTTGTCTTAAAGCATGAAAAAAAGTTTTCCATTTTTTTTCTTCAAATATTTGTAACTGAGCATTCAACGTAAAACAGTGTGGACTAAATGTAAATATGATTTCTTTTTTTTGTGACCTTTTACTTTTCTTTCTTTTTTTTTGTAATTTCATGAATAATCTTTTTCTAATGCTTGTGAAACATTTTAACTCCCTTTCATCCATTTTAACACTGAATAATTTATAGTTTATAAGCTTTTTCACCCTCAAATGTTTGTCCATAACATTATTAACCCTCTGATGCATGAATTATGAAAATCAGTGTCAGGATTTTTCCTTTGAGTGTTTTTATTTGTCTTAAAGCATGAAAAAAGTTTTCCTTTTTTTTCAAACATTTGTAACTAAGCATTCAAAATAAAACAGTGTGAACTTAATGTAAATATGACTTATTTTTTTATTTGACTCCTTTTTTTTTTTTTGGTAATTTCACAAATAATCTTTTTTTAATGCTTTGCGAAACATTCGAACTGTCCTTCATCTATTTTAACACTGAATAATTTATAGTTTATAAGCTTTTTCACCCTCAAATGTTTGACTATAACTTTTTTTAAAGAATAAATGTATTTGGAAAAAGAATTAAAAACATTTTTTCAGGTCCTAAGAAGAATAAAAATATCCTGACACAGGTTAATATGAATTCCTACCACATGAACCATTGACTTTAGGAGTAAAATAACTTTTAAATAGGTGTCCACTATGCACCACAGGGTTAATACATCTGAATGAAATATATATATATATTTTTTTAGAATTTTTTTGGGGGCTTTTCTGCATTTAATTGGATAGTGGAAGACAGTGGATAGAGTATGAAAGGGGGTAGAGAGTGGGTAATGACATGCGGGAAACAGGCCACAGGTGGGAATCGAACCCGGGCCACCCGCTCGAGGGCGAATCTCATGGTGCGCGGCCATATCCACGAGGCCATCTGCACCCCGTGAATGAAATATTTTACTGGGAAACTTGAATTAAATATATGTAGCTATATAAAGTGTGTTTTGGAGTAAAAGGTTTGTTAAACTTAACCTGGTTATGATTTTTCCCTTTTTGGCAGCAAATTGCATGAATCTGATTGAAAGTGCTGGTGTCATTTTATTAATTATAGGGTTGAATTGCACATTTACTATGGTGATTAACAGGCGAAATCAAAATATTGAGATACATGTCGTGTATCCCGATGTAGTTAAAACATATGGAGGTCTTGGTTTTAGGCCGTATCCTGCAGCCGTAGATGGAGGTTTTACTCTTCAAACAAAGCTCTGCTCCGCCTACAGTCCAGAATCTACATCTATCTGTACATTTCCAAACCCATTTGCATCCTCAGAGGCCACGGCTGAAGACTGGAGCAGATTAATACATGAAAGCATAGATGATGATGTTCCTCTGGGGGGAACGAAGCCGGATGTTCTCTGCTGATTGCGTCCTTGAAAAGAAGCTCGTTCTTGCCATTAACAATATTCTCTGACGAATGTCTGACAGCAGACGCTCCTTTTTTTTAACCCATCAAAAGCTGCTTTTATTTCTTCTTCTTCTTTTTCATGAGATGTGTGGTTTCAGGAGAACAAATGAGTCATGCCTTTATTTTCCCATGAAATGATTTTCACATGGTGTCGATAACTTTTTGATGTAGTGAGTCTGACGGAGCAGTGTGAACACAGAAGATCTACACACACACACTGTTTTCAGGTATATGAATCCTGTTACTGGCTTTATTCTGAGTTTGTTACAAGCAAATTTTGTTGTTTTAAATTGACTTTTAGGGGAAAGAAGTGGGGAAAATGTTGCTGGAAACAGATTTTTGATGGTTTTCAAATCATCCTCAGCTTGTTTTCAACTGGAATTGATACAAAGACGAGACAGACAGTGATGGAGGTGACGTCTTATAAATAAAAGGCTGAAGTTTGATTCCAGCTCCTGCTGTCACACACCCTGAACACTGAATTGCTCTTGAATTTTATTGCACAGTCCAATTTTTGTATGTATATGATGCAATTTCATCTTTTATTTACCTATTTTTGTTCTTTATTTCATGGCATTAATTGTGTACAGCGAAGGAAATATTTAATTGTTCATGGAAATGTGTTTCCTTACTGCAACAGAGGATAAGAGCCACACCAAAAAAAAAAAAAGATAAAGGAAATTTACGTGAACAATCTCATAAATTGACAAGAATAAAGTCATAAACTCATGAAATTAGTCTCATAAACTCTGGTGAAAAAAATCATAAACTTCAGAGAAAAATCTCATAAACATAGCAGGTTAAAATCATAAACTAATGAGATAAATCTAATAAACTTTGATTCCAGCTCCTGCAGTCACACACCCTATTGTGCACTGCACGCTTGTGTTTTGGATTAGATTTTTTTTTTTTTTTTTTTTTTGCAGAAGAAAAACATGATTGAAAGGGTTTATGGTTAATTTTGGGCTCTCAAAAGGTATTTTTTCCTTCAAAGTAATTGTGTTTCACCATCTGTTAATCACTAAAACATAAAAACAACAGACATTTATCTTTATTTTTCAACTATCACAATGTTCTGGATACAAATGTTAAAATTTATAAAACTTAAAAAACATGTCAAAACAGAATCTTATCTTTTTCCGTAAAATTTGTATTTAAGATTAAAGATGTAAACTTACAAGAATAAAGTGGTAAAGTTATGAGATTTGTCTCATAAAATTATAGGAATTAGTCGTAAACTTGTGGAAAAACAAGCTGTTAACTCATGAGAATAAAGTTGTAAGCTAATGAGATTTGTCTCACAAATTTATGAAAATAAAGTTGAAAACCTACAAGAGAAAAGTTGTAAAGTTATGAAAATAAAGCAATAAACTTGCAAGAATAAAGTTGTAAGCTCATGGGGAAAAAAGTTGCAAACTTATGAGAACAAAGTTGTTAAGGTATGTGATAAATCTTGTAAATTTACAAAACTAGTCCCTTAAATTCACACAAAAAAGTCATAAACTTTAGAGCAGTGGTTCCCAACCTTTTCCAAATCAAGGCCCACTTTCAAAAATGTTTGAGGCCCTCCTCCAACCCAATACATACCGCTATATACATTTTTTTTTTTTTTTACCCCATTTATAACAATGACCCAAAATTTAATTTTAAAAAATGTAATAAAACCCAAAATGTGATATCTGGTAGATAATGAAACAGATGTTAAGCCCAAAACGTAGCAACTTTTTGCCCAAATTATGACAACTTGTTACATTCTGGTGCAATTATTATAGTTTGGGTTTTACTTTATGCTTTTTCGTTGCATTTCGGGCTCAGCACTCCGGTTACACTTTTGACAATTTTTTAAAATTTGGGATGTATTACAATTTTTTTCAATGACATTTCAGGTTGTTGTTATTTTTCAGGTCATGCTATCTATAGAGGAATAACATGTCTTCTTAGGGGACTTTTTCATGTATTAAAATCAGAACTGTTTTAATTTCTTTTAAAACTTAACCGAGTGTTGTGAATGTTATTATTTGTATTTGTATCTTAATTTTTCTGTTTGTACCTTGTATCTTTATATAATTACACTCCAATAAAATACTTGTTTGGAAATGATTTCGCGACCCACTTGCTATACCTTCGCGGCCCACCAGGGGGCCACGGACCACAGGTTGGGAATTGCTGCTTTAGAGAAAAAAGTTAACTTATGAGAAAAAGTTAAGTTGTGAGAATGTGTGAGAATGTAGTCATAAATTAAAGATTTGTTTTGTAACGTGATCATAAACACATCAGCTAGATCAAGTATCTCAGACCTTTTTTTTTTTAAACTGGACTGTAAGGAGTAACTCCACAAACCAATAAAAGATTCAATATTCAGGCTCCCAGACAGAACTGCATTAAAAACAGACATGACTCTGTAGTGGAAGTCACCGCATGGGCTCTAAATCAGTGTCAGTGGTGGGTACTTTAAACCTTTAAGGATTTGTAATATCAAACAGAAAAAGGACATTTCACTCTACAAACTGGTGTCTTTAGTTCCTTCTTCCAACATTTGGCACATTGTTATCAATGACAAAACACCAGATTCTGTTTATTTGTCTTTTTTACACTGTGTTCTATCTCTTATATAACTGGTGTTATAGTTATTGTTATAGGCTTTAAGAATGTAGTTTCTGACAGGTGTGTTTGAGGCAGCAAACCTCCAGATTATAGACACATTCAAGCAAAGTGATCTTTTCCCCGGTGTCACAAGCCGTGAAATGTCATGTTGATTTTGATGTGGAAAAGGTCTGCAGCTCTGGGCTGTGTGTGTGTGTGTGTGTGTGTGTGTGTGTGTTTTATTATGCACACATTAGCTTTCGTCCAACAAACCCAGGACTGCTCAGACAAGCACAACTCTCCCTTTTATGTAAACACACACCATCAGTCCTTTTTCTCCTGCATAATGAGGAGTATGTTCAGAAACGCTGAGCGGGCCGAGTATGAAGACGAGGCCGCTCTCCCCCCCACCCCCCCCCCCCCCTTTGCTCGAGTGTGATGCCCTCGGGTATATGAAAGCACCCAACTCATTACAGAGCGGAGCAGAGCGCAGCACTCCTCACCAGTGTAGAGGTCATCCACCGAGCTGATCACAGCGAGACAGGAGCGAGCGGCGTGGACAGCAGGATCAAAAGCATCCTGGAGGAAGACAAATATCCAGGGAGACACGCCGAGAGGCTGAGGAGAACTAAACTTTAATGCAGAAACCCTCCTGTGAATTCAGATCATGGGGAGTTGTAGCACACGAGACGTGCAGTGGTCAGATCAAAATAAGACTGGTATAAAAACTTCAAAGTGCACGAAGCAGCGTTTTGTTGAAACCTTAAGTGTAACAGACGTTTCTGATCACAGCAAGGTTATGAATGAGACTCTGAGCCTTTGATGTGTGCTCACTCACTTCCTGCTGCCTTCATGTTTCCTTCCAACTGCATTAAAAATGACTGCAAAAGTACGGAAGGTGAGAAACCTAACAGGAGCAAACCCTAAAAAACCCTCATGTATCTGTGGTACCATGTTTTTAAAGCTTTACTACAGAGAGATTTTCCTTCAGCAGATGTTTTTGGCTCTTTAAGAACAGAAACATAAACAGTCAAGTGCTATAAATGGGCTGGGACTCCATTAAAAAAAATGAATCCAATTAATCAGAGGCTTTGTAATTAATTTATTAATCTCAATTAATCGCATATCAATATTTCACCCAAGTAGTAGATAGCAGGCACTGCCCACGACTTTTACATGGGTCAATGACGTGACGTCCCTTTTTTTTGTGTCTGAGTGCAATATTTCCTTCCATCATGAATTGAGTATTTCATCACATGTATTTCTTTATTCTATGAAACCTGTGTTATTTGAACACATCTTTAAACTATTAAAATATAACATGTTTTTTTGTGTTTTGGTTCCTCAAACCCCCAAAATGTCAGGTGGTGCAACCGTCCTGACAAGTATCCACAGTAATTAAACTCTAAAAATTGAATGTCAGTTATTGTAAATGGAAATTAAAAA
>RPOG01004665.1:0-41413 GCA_008086565.1 Thalassoma bifasciatum
AGAACTTCATAGTTCTGTTATCATAACTGAGAGGAACAAACACAACTTTCATTTCACAAAACAGAAGCTGGGCTACAATAAGAAAAAGACTATTCTTTCTTGTTGTTAGAAAATAAAATTTAATCTAGTCAGAGTACCAGAGTCATACATAGCAGAGACAGTCCAGAACAGACATTAAAATACTGCTCAGCTGATGAGACTTCCTTTTGTTTTCACGGCTGTTTGACAGCGCAACATGACAGACACAGACTGAAAAGACAAATCACATCAAGTGATTATAAAAGCATTTCATATATGTTTATGTATACAAAGCAGTATAAAACAATAATGGACAGACAAGTCCAAAAAAACAAAGGTGTAAACATTTTGTGTATATGTGCTTATCATGACGCCAGCGTCACCACAAATCGGATCAACCGGTATCTGCCACATTTGAGGCAGGGAGTACAAATCAATGTAACAAAATTTTAAAAAACTCTTCTTCGTCTGGTGTACTTAATTGAGTATTGTATACTAAAACTTCTACACCTGTATATTTCGGCTAGTATACAAAAGGAGACTGCAGAGCACTTAGGCTTTGTCTGCCACTGCATTCAAACAATGCCACACAATCTACGTAGGGCTTTTGTAACAGAGCACCATATTGATATTAGTGTGTTTCCTCACTTTTGATTCCTTTTGTTCTCCACTGTTTCCATTGGTCCCTTTGTGTAGAGATGGTTGAAGTAACAGCTAGGCACAGCGGGTGTCAACAACACTTAATGCAAAGATGAAACTGGGTGTTTCCAGTCTTCCAATGGACAGAGCCGGCTCATGGAGCCGTACTGAAGAAGCCCTTTAACCTCCCTTCTTTGGGCAGAGTCTCCAAAAGTCCTCAGCTTGGAGCTCAAGTGCTTGTTCAGAAATGTATCGCCAGTTTATGGTTTCATAAAAATGGCTGCCACAGTGGTGCTAGTTTGGGAATTAGGGATGTCAAATCCTGGGTTTCCCACTTTCACTTTTTGTCAGCAGACAGCTGCTCCAGTAAGGGGTTGACCTCGCTCTCGGGGGTTTTGACGCTGTCTGTCCTCACGATGCAGGTAGGCCGGTGGAGGTTGAGCATCACCATCAGCTGCTGCCTCTCAACACGGAGCTCCTCGATCTGGGCTTTCAGCTCTGAGTTTACCATCTCCAAACGCTCTGATTCCTGGACAAAGATATTGAAGTTTTGCATATTAAGAAAAAGCTACAATCAGGATGTCACTTATGAAAACTAATACACAACTTTAAGATGCTCAGGTGCATTTACACCGATTGTCTAAACCAGGCTTGAAATAGCCCGATCATGTTAGCTCTGAGTTCAGGCCTAAAATAAGAGTCAGCTGCTTGGGTCACCAGAGGTCAGCCACTCAGCACTACCCTGCTCCGGCTGTGAAATGAACTTACCCTTTGAAGGAAGTCGGTCCGTTCCTTTTTCTTGTTTCGGCACCGTGCTGCTGCTACCTTGTTTTTTTCTCGTCTCCGTTTCCTTCGTTCCTCATCTTCATCCATCTGCAAACATAATGTTTGTTAGTGTGAGGAATAGGCACTCTGAATGTGTATTACAAAAGAGTAAAGTTATGCATGTAAACCCACAGCCAATAGCAGTTATCATCTGGATGGAAAAATAGAGCTGACAAATCAGTCCAGGCACAGTATATGTCAGCCTACAGACAACACATTTTTTTCAAAATACCATGGAAATATTGTGAATCTAAATGTAACAGGATAAAATGGTCATCTTATAAACAAACGGTTCTGTCATATTTCAAGATAGAACTAATAGTTTATGCAAGCTAAACTTGCTGCAAGTGCAAACTCCGAAGAAATCTTACTTATTCATTTCTAAGAGCACAGGTAAAAAATAGACTGCTAAACTTCATGTGGTGATATCTACGTGAAGGTTTTTGATCTCTTACAGTCAAATGAAAACTGGCGTATTTCCACAGATGAGATAAAACCTACTCCGTCAGAGGGCCCTGACACATCTTTAATCTGATACCCTCTGACGGGATGCTTATCTTTCACACACCCTGGGACTGAACCATTTCCTCTTGTGTCTCCTTCCTCCTCACCTCCGTCTTGATGGCTAGAGGCCTCTTCCCCAGCCTTCCCAGGAAGTGCAGCGGGGACAGCATGGCACCCAGCTGGCGGAAATCAGCCAGTTTGAGTTGATCGGTGAGCGTGGTGGCTGAGATGCCCGCCAGCGGGCCCAGACTAGGCAGAGAACCAGCCGCCAACGAAGGGTCAGGGATCTGTCCCGGCATCATGTCCGACCAGGCAGCCACCGCCCCTGCAATGAGACAAAGGGAAGGAAGATGAGACTTTAGCCAAAAATAGAAAAAAGTCAAAGTCGTGTATGAGACGAAATGGATAGATTTTTTATTCATGGTTGCAGCCTCAACCTCTTTGTACTTCTGCAGTTATACAGAATCTTTTATCTTGAATATAGTTTTATGTAACAACTCTCTTGAAACAAGGAGGTAACATCCCTGTCTTCTTTCTTGTCATCATCCTGAATGCACCCCACCATTTTCAAAAATGTGTCCAGGCGGTGACAGCTTCACAGCTGTGTTGTCTTTTTAGTCAGCAACTGGTACAATAACAAACTTTACACTGTCAGCAGCCACACACTCATCTCTTGAGTTTCACATGCCTAGGGAAGCCACGACTCTCCTCAGTGCGATTACATAAACAGACAACTATCTGCTGCACTCATGCTTCTGATCAATGACAGCGTGTTCCTCGTCTTAAATGTCCCTTGGGTTTTTATTTTTTTGTAAAAGTGGATTCAAGGGATATCAAAAGCACTCATGTCAACACTTGCATTCCACTACCACCCTCTTTCAACAATTTGGAATGATTCAGAGGGGTTTACCGCAGCACTTTTTAATGTAATCAGGGAGGAATGAGGGCCAGAGAGGAGAAAAAGGAGAACTTTAGCAGGCTGAAAGGAAGTGGCTGCAGTATTAAGATGGCTCTCTAATTACTGTAAGAGCAAGAGCTGGAAAACTTCTGATGGCCAAATAAAAAACAAATGTTACAGATGGGAACAGTGAAACTTGAGCTGACTTTGCTCTGCCCATCCCTGCTCAGGACGAGTGAAGTCTGGAGAGGACAGTTCCTCTTTCTGCTCAGCAGTTGTGATTAAAATAAATACAATTAAAGAAAGCTTAAAGAAAAGGAAGAGAAGAAAATTTAGATGCCAGCTACTTTTGAATTTTAGTCAGTCATTTAGAATGGTTGGATTAAATGAGTGTGGCCAAAATTCCTGAATCATGACTGATGGATCTTAAACTAAGATAATGATAAAATGTCTGCCTGGATTACTGAATCCAAATCTGAGGACTTTTAAAAGATTGATCGTATCAGTGTGGCCCCTACACTAACAGTTTAATCCACATTTGCCTCTCAAACCTCTGCAGGTTGAGCACAAAAGCCCCTCTCATATGGACTCTACAAAGACGCGTATTGTGAGGTGCTGCGGAAACAGCTGACGCTGCTGGTGGGTGACAAGCTGACAGGCCGTCTGTATTGTAAGTTAAACCAAGTTTTTCTTTCTTTACTAAAGGGCTGAAAGACACGCTCGATTACAAAAGCCATAAAGAAGGTAATGAAAAAAAACAAGGTTATGTAACCCTATTCTAATGCACCCCACCCTGCTTATGGGCTGGTCTCTGACTGTTTTTACAGTTGGATTGGAGTTTACTGTCGAGCACAGTGGAAACCAAATCAGCTCACTTTTAAGAAGAGGAAATCAATTCTCAAGTGTCATATGACTGGGATGTATTCGCCGTGTGATACTTGAAAATCCAGTTTGGTTTCTCATTTGGTGCTAATTTTAAAATGTATGAGAAAAGCAACAACATTAGAGCAAGCAGTGCAAAAATAGTTGTACAACCCCAATGTGAAATGTTTTCCTCAATATGTTTTAGATGCTGACTGGGCTTTATATTTCTCCTCACCTTATATTAAGGTGTTGTGTTATTCTTTATCCTATCTGCTTCATTTTTTGACCATCCCTTACCACCTTCAGTCTACGTGATTTAAACTCTTCAAGCACAGCCGGTGCACGATGAAGCATTTTACTATTTAAATCCCCACAACCTTCTCCCTTTCTCCCTCTCTCATCCCCTCACACTCCCTGTATGTATACTCCCATTGACGCTGCACTTGGCAGCAGCCTGTTGTTTTTACTGGAGAGGAAAAGAACAAGACAGCCCTGGTAAAAAATCTCACCCGGACAAAATTCCCTCTTTCTAGAAGTCTCAGGAGAGGCAAAAAATATGGAAGGTGCCAAAACCTTCCCTCAAGGCAAACCATATGGTAGGCTGCTAATCTAGGAGTATATGTCAGAGGGAGTGAAAATAGCCAGATAGTGTTCAAGTTACTCAACTGAAGAGACTGAAACACTGGGTTACTGTAAAGACTTAGATGGAGGTGCAATCTCAAGAAATTGGAGATAAGTTTTCCCTGCGTACATGAGTATATCCAGCAATTCTGACTTTGTTGAAATCCAAAAGATGTGATCCAAACTACACCCTGTGTCGAGAGAACGACCGCAGGAACTGAAGCGCCCATTAGGAATGACTGAGTAAATCCCATTCAGAGCCAAAATGGAGTCCAGTTTCAACTTGGCCAGACACTCAGGACCGGTGTACAGACTCCGATTAGGCTCCCTTCTGGACAAACATGATTTCTAATGGAAAAAGACGCTGAAAAAATAAGTCAATTCTGGAATAATCCTATTTCATGTCTATTAGTCTGGCCTCCATAAAGCTGACTGTAATGCAACCCTGCTCAGACAGACATATCACAAGGAAAGCCCCCATTCCTTAGTTCTGCTTGTTGAGACATGCTGCACAGGCTAGACCTCACCACACACACACACTTAACACACTTTGGGCACAGAAACTTCACGTTTGTCTGTGTGACATCAGATCTCACAAATCAAATCACCTCAGTGGTAGTTTTGCCTGCAGAAGAAAGTGATGTCTGACAGGAGATGCCTATCAATTACAAGACATAAAAGTGAATTGCTGACGATTTATGGAGCTGGTGTCAACTCAAACACATTACAGAGGCCTTGAAGTGGCTCTTTTTTATTGAGTGAAACATTTAAGTTGAGAGGAAAGTTACTTTTAATCTGTTCTGTCTTAAAATCCCCTTTGCTAATTCAACCCTCTCAAAGCCTCCAGACATGAAAGTCTTCAGAAAACTCATCTTGTGTGCAGCATCGGGGGAAGTTTGCTGATGCATCACGCTCACACTGCATAATTACGCCCCAAAAAGTTTGAGTCAAAGATGTGATTTTTGCATCTTTCAACACAGAGGGGTATTTTTCTCTCTTTTTCTGTCAGCAGCCGACTGCTGCCCAGGATTAGTGGTCAGCGTTTGATGATGCAACGCCATCACTGTGCTTTCGCAGTGAAGCAGAAAAGCCAGTGCCACAGCCTTTTTAGACCCACGCTAGTCTCAGACAAAGACACCTACACACAGCCCGGCTCGACTGCCTCTCAGGGCTAAACTGAGAGGAGACGAGCTGCAGCCAAGGGCGGGGAGCGGAAATGTCATGTATTAGTTATAAAATATAGGACCATACTCGATGCAGTTCTTTGGCTGCTGCCCAAAACTAATCTTACTGCATGAGAGCAGATAGCTTAAGGTGTGTGTGAGTCCTATATGTGGAGGCAGACACTGTGTCCTGTATGTACTTTACTCACAATCCGCTCATTGCTTTGCTTACACACTCTATCTGTCACTAGCTCAACCGAATGTGTCCATTTCCTGAGTCATTCCTGAGCGCAATTAGCAGAGCGGAGGAATTCAGACCCTTACCAATAGCCAGCAGCACGACTGGAGGCCCTATTATCCTCGTCCCCTATAGAGACCCTGCAGGAGAGGGGTTGGAGGCGGGGTGACAGGGGGCTTTCAAACGCAGCTCATGACCTTTATATACTGTTTCTGTTTCAAAGGAAGTCCACTAACTACTCATTTTGGGGGCAGGATTCATCTTTGTCTGAAATATAAAGAAGCATTATTGCTCTGCCAGACTGCTTCAACTTCAAATCACTGGATCATGGTATGCAAACTTTCCAAGACCACTTCTTTTTTTTTTGTCAGCACATTTTATTAACAGCTAATTCTGCACAGCCCACACACCAGCAATTCTTGCAAAACTCCTGCAAACAGCTCCTCCGGCTCAAACGCAACACGAGCTCTGAAAATGAACAATGAGTGAAAACAGGATCAGGCCAAGGCACGCTCGCTCAATCTGTGGCCAAGGTCTGAGCGATCATCATTACCGTCTGCCCTCCGTCGGGCTGTGTGCTGAGTTACAGCCTTTCGCAATCCTCGAGGGAAACCAGGGAATTTGGCACAGACTTTCCTCGAGGACAGGGCAGACAAAATATACAGAATCCTCATTTATCCAGCCTTTTGTTCTGTTTTCATTGGAGGGACAAAGAAAGGAGAGATACCCGAATACTGCTTGTTGTTTTTATCACGCGGAGGTCATATCTGGTCATTTATTTTATCTGCAGTGACAGTTTCAGTCCATCTGTTTTCAAAGAATTCAAAGCAGTGACTATGATTTAACAACTATACCATGTAAGATGGGACTCAGTGAGGCTGTGGGCATGCAAAGGTTGTGTTTTGTTCACACTGAATTCACACAAGAGAGCAGGAAGTTTATCTTTCTTTTTTAATTCAGTGAGAATAAAAGTTTTTTCAGGCAGGCGGAAACACAAAACACCTGCAGATATGCATAAAGCCAGAGCACTGTGGCGGCCTTCATTCAAACATCCCTGTGTGATCATTGGCTGGATTCCTACTCAGATGACTACATGCCATTTGAACAGTCACACATCTATACTCTGCACCTGGGTGGTCCTGCTTGACTTATTACACTGCTGCCACTTTTTCTTCACATTGTAAGTCAAGATTAGACTTTGCATGGCAGCGAGCTTTGGCTTGGCTCAGACGAGGATTAAAGGAATCAAAATACAAAATGCAGACAAAAGCCATTTCAGGCGTATGGAGTACGCGTCTATGACAAATCCAAGCAAGATACATGCAATCCCTGAGTATAAGATATTGGCCAACCCAGTCCAGAAAGTCAAATCTACAGCTGCCTGTTGAGGCAATCACTATAATTGTGTAACCTGTGGTTGCCACTGTAATGGTTACACTTTGTCCACAGATATTTCCTCATCTGCTCAACATCAAGCACACAACCACACTGATTCAACAAGCACTAGTGTCTGCACTAAACTATACATTCAATGCTTTGTTTCCACGAAGTGCTGTGAGATAAAGGTCAGTGTTTAAGTCAACATTTAGGGACAAGAATGTTTTCTGTGCAAATAGAGAAATCTGTCTTCCAGTCTAAAAGAAATCCAGGAAATCTGGAAATCATAACTATGTAACCATGCCTTTTAATGGAGCTTTTACTGGGCTTTTTTTCTAAAAGAAAAGCTCACAGGCTTTAATGATTCTTTTCTCAGTTACACCTTTGGACATTTGGGTGTTTGCCTCCACATGCAGCCTGTCCTGACACTGTTTTTACAGGCCATGTGGAAAGACTTATGGGGACTACAATGTGAGACTGATAATGTGATACATGCAGCGCTGAATAGCTGCTCCCACTGCATTAGTATTAGTATCACTGATTCTGGCTGTTGCATAGTTGGCTGGCTCGCCTGCAATGCGTCTGCTGTCTATTCAGTGTGTTGGGCTGCAGCTTGGCAATTCCAGCTCTCCAGAGACGCACTGGAAGGCATTTCTACTTAAAATAAACCCTGTGCGCCCACGTCCAGCCTCTCAGCCCTGTCGGCCTTGTGCTGCTTGTCGGCTCGCCAGCCCTTCCCTATTAATCCACTGCAGCGTTCCATTTATGCAGGAACCATCCTACCGATGTGCCCTGGCAGGCGGTGGGGCATTTAAGCCCTCTGTAACACATGCTGGATCTCTTAGACACACGCAAACACAGATAAAGGTACAAAAGAAACAACATATATATGTATATATAAAGAACACAAATAGTTTCCCCTGCATGACATATCACTGTAGCAGCTGATGAGCGTGCACTCGGAAAACACTGAACCCATGAACTTGCAAGTCACAAACACACTCATGCAAATGATCCAACTCTAACCATCATATTTCCCATTCCCTTACTGGACTTTAACTTTCAGGCCAACAGGGGCAGATAACTAAAGCTCAGTTTGCTTCTCCTCTTCACAGTCAACTGTAAATCTTTTCAAAGCTCCTGACTTCAACAGGGAGTGATATTTACCAACTCATCACTACACAGACACAGGGTCAGATTATGATTGCTCTGGTGATAGGGGGAGAACTTGATACTGAATCTGCTAAAGAAAAAAATAAAAAAGGTCAAAGACACATTCAGAGAGTTTCCCTTATCCACGCAGAAAAGATGCACTAAAACATACAGAAGTGCACCATACAATGAGCCAAAACAAAGACCACAGATGGAGCTTAAGTGAGCACACGTGCTGCCAGAAATACCTAACAATTCATTTACATCATTTATATTTCAAAGTAAACTAGCGTTGCCAAGTTTAGTTTTCTCCAAGACAACACTCAAGAGAGTCTCAAGGCTGAAAGTGTTTTGTGTGCACAATACTTACTCAGAGAAAACCAGCCAGCTGTCTTCTTTCAATGATGCAACTGCGGTGGATGCTGTGGAGACGTAGTAAGATGTGTATTAATTTTCATGTTTGCATAGGTTCATAGAAAAATAAAGTGTAATTAAGAGAAAACATTTCAAAAATCTTTTTTTTTTTCATTAAAAGACACCTGGTTACATGTTTTGTAATGTGAGGACATTCCTCTTCTTATCAGCCTCTTTGTTGTTGCAATTGTTTTTTATTTATTTGATATTCATTTGCAGTAGAGATGGGTACTAACTTTGGTACTTTTATAGGTACCCACCAAATTCCATCAGTAGAAATACTGAGCACCAATTCACATAAAATCAAATGGTACCATATTTCAATACTTAAATGCAGTCTAGTGAGTGTGAGGGAGTAGAAGGGTGGGCAATTTTCCATGCCAGATATGGAATTGAAGGAAAAAACCACTGTGTAGTTAAAGTTAATTGAGGAAGTTGTGGTTAATTTTAGTTAAAGGAAGAAATTTGGAGAAAAACTGCAATGTTGCAGGACAAACAGTTGAATGTTGTTTGATGTGACATATTTTTTAAAGTGTCAAATTGAAATATTTTCAGACTTCATTACCACATATACACACACAATAGGACTGAAAATCGGTACCACTAAGTACTGGTATAAATGACTAATGACTTCCCAGGTACCAGGCATAGGTACCATACCCACTCTAATGTGAACAGTACCCATCTCTAATACAGAGTCAGAACAAAATGTTATTCAAAATTTCTCTGTGCTCTGTAAATGTCTAAAATAATCTATTCATGTCTACAGATACACAAATTTAGCTTAAAAGGTCATTTTGCACATCTGGATGTCTCACTGACATCTATTTTGCAGCTACAGACAAAGTGTGTCTTTACAGTAACAGTAGTGAAAGTAGTTTCAGTAAAAACGAGCCAGCCGATTTTAACTACCACATCTATTCAGACTCATAGCATGACTTCTGCAGTGAGTCAGTTAAACTGTCCGTGTTTCTTGAGTGTGAAAGTAAAAATCCTTGCAGATCCCATGAGGTTTGGTGAAGCCAGCTCCCTCTGCTGCTAACACTTTAGCCTCCTCTCAAACCCCACAGCGTGCGGCGGCGGCGATAGTGTTACATAACTACATTCACAGAGCTAACCGACACTTCTCCTCTTCAGCAACACTGGAATTAAATCTCCTGCAATGAAAATATCACTTGTCCCACACGGGCTGCAGTGTTATTTACCAAATGTTGTCCATGAATAACGAGCTGCGAGGCGACAGTTGCTACAACAGTTGTAAAAACAAAGTAACGTAACGAACGTAACGGTTGTGGTGGCAGAAACCAAGTGATGCTAATTGACGTCTCCGGTAAGAGCAACGTGAAACTTTAAAACTTTTTCGACAAAACGAAAACCTTTTCATATTTTTGACCGTTTCTGAAATAAAATATGAAACAAAATTCCGTAGAAAAAGTGTCGAGTTGACCGTGAGAAAAGCTCAAAAACATACAAATATGTCAAACTTAACGTGATACTTTCTCACTTCACGCGCGAGAAACAAAGAGTAAACAGAGAGGAAACAATAACAAAGCTCGTCTCCAGCCTTACCTGTTATGCGTCCAGAAATCCGCAGTAGTAACAGTAATATGTCGAAGGGGGAGTTGTGAATCGGATGTAGGTTTTGGGACTAGCTGAGGTCGTTGCATCAGCTCGTTTAAGTACTGCTCTGGTCTGAAAGCTCAGGATTGCGGAAGTACTCTTCGTACGTAAGCATGGATGAAAATAATGTAAGGGGAGGAACTGCACACACAAAAGTCTGTTTGCTCCTCCCCTAGCAACCAATAAACACACAGAGAGTGGAGGAGAGGAAAGTTTCAGCTGAGGGGAAAGATACAGAGATAGTCAACACTCGCCTCCAGCCATAAAAAAAACTCTTAATAAATATAGTTGAGGCTATAAACGCATCCACTTTTCTATAGCTGAAGGCGTTTTATTACTTAACACACTGTTGGAGTGAGAAATTGAGCCTATTTATAAACTAGGCAGATTTCATTGGGTTTAAATCAAGCCACAGATAGCATGTGCAAATTTAATACACTTTTTAGGATTTACAATGAAGGCTACTTTACCTACTTTTTTCTGACCCATTGAACAAATCAATTACCTGGCTGTGACCTTTCCCTCATTAAAATCTGTCTTGACGACTGTTAGTTTCATTCAGGAAGTTTGCACAGGCGTTTTACACGTTTAAGTGTTACACAAATGATTCACAGATATGAGGAAGTCAGAAAAATTATTCCTTTGCATAAACAGCACCCAGATATCATCATAAGACCCCTCAGATTTATCATAACATCCAGTGAAGTGCCCTTTCTTGCATGCTGGGAATTTTTAGTGTGGAGGATTAACACTGAGACACTTCCCTCTGTAAAACAGGCATGTAGAGACTGTCCTGGATGAGATGACTGAGTTACTGATTCATGCATGGTTGGCATTAATGCACACAAGCACATTGAATTGAAACATTCATTCACTGTTTCTTTCTCAACTAATCATATCTACACTGAGTAAGAGGTTCAAGTGTTGTATTCCTATGAATTCGAATTCCTAAAAATAATGCTTCTACTTTTAGAAAAAGCAATGCAATAATGCACATTTTAAGTTAAATTGTTGTAGGATTCAGTGGAACATGTTTGTTTAAAGTTGCAATGTAACATGTGTACTGTTAGGCTTTTAGAGCTGACCAGCCTTGCGACTAGACCTCACAAATTTATTTTAAATGTTTCTCTAGTTTCTACTGGTATGACTTTTACATATAATCAAAAAAAATCTTGATTTTTCCTGGACAGATGCAACCTTACACTTTTGAGGTATAGAGAGAATTTGGTGCTTTACAGCTGGAGTTCTCATGTTTTGTTTTATGTGCTATCTATTCAAATTTAAAAGTAAAATTTGATATTTTGACTTATTTGTATAAAAAAAGTAGAATCCCAAATTATAAAGATTAATGATAGAAACCTTTATTCTTCTCCCTTCCCATACAAATATGACTGGTCGTAAATAATAGTGGATAAATTATATCCATAAAATGCTGTTTTTCCCATATTTTCTAGCATATATTTTTCTAAGATTACCATGTTTTTTTATTGCAATTGCCCTGTATAATCTAATAACACTCTGTCTGTGTAATCCACTTTAAATGATCAAATAGCTCCACACATGACTCTGTTTACACTATGTCATTGTATTTACAGACAGAGTGACTGACTGAGCGGCATGCAGCTCTGATTATGCATTATGAAATTACCCAGGCAGGAGACGTCAACTTTGCTTGACTCTTATAAGCTCTTAGTAGTTTAGTGACTTACCACTGTGTTCCTGTTCATTTCAAACATTACTTGAATGAATAAAGTATCAAAAGTATTAATATTTTGATTTGAAAATCGATTTTGAAGCATAATAACCTGGTATCAGCAGTATCAATATTTCATCAACAATCTACACCTCACTATTGTTAAGGCATTGTAGTTTTTATGAAGTTATTAGTGCAAGGATTTTAACACTCTCTATCTGATAATAACTTTTCAGATATCAGTTCCAATGATCAAACAGAACTATAATACAGTATCAAATAGTGAAAATTTGGGGGAGTTAATAAGTAATGATTATGAACTCTGTGTTTTTGCATAAGTTTAATCAAATGCAACTTGAGTCATAACAACCCACATTCCAGTTATTACGCCTCAGGATTGTATCTGAGGCTTCATCGGGTTTGACATGATACCGTCTCAACTGTTCCAGAACTAGAACAAGCAGCTGAGTTATTAAAGGCTCACCAAAATACCCCACTCTGTTCCTTTTTTTAGATTCTAATTCGGTTCTGCAGTGATTTATGGTTCACATCTGAGGGGAGGTCGAGGGGGGGTGCAGTGCGTCACAGTCGCTCTTAACATAGATGACAAATTCCAGGAGAGGAATTTGGGTTTAATAAAGCAGAACTGAAGCAACGAGCAGACAGATTGCACAAAACAGAAAGGTCTTGGCATCTTTTGTGCACACAGCTCAGAGGTTCTCCCCCCTCAGGTTTAGACTTTCAGCTGAATTCCTCTGTGTGCAGGAAAGCAGCCAGAGATGTCACTCAGTACTCACACACACATGGTGCTGGCCCATTTGGCACTTTGAGCCTCTAAGAGGGAATTGTCCCTGCCAAGAACAATAAGCCTTGATAATGGCACCCTGGAAAAACAAAGCAGTCTGTATATGCAGGACAGGTATGCAAAGCATGTTAATGTGTTCAAGAAAAAGTTATCAAATGTTTTTGGATTGTTTTTAAATAGGCATGCTTCTAAAGTGTAAGACTACACACAAATACTGCAGAGTAACTGAGGCTTTAAATCCTCAATGGTCTGTTTCACAGTTTTGAATCTGATAAAAACTTGAATTCTTGTTTATTTTTAACATCCTGATAGTCACTGCATTAAAACATAATCTTGTTCTTTCCAGCAGCAGCTGCCTGAGTGATGAATGGAGAGAAGGAGAGAGAGCAGTTTGTGGTTTTGCAGTTTTGCCAGACTTCTGCAGAGTACTTGCTGTGTGGGCGTCAGTCAAGGTAAAAACAATGAAACAGCTTTTTGCACCTTCAAGCATTTTCTTTCCTTGATGCTTCATATGTAAAGCTTTGACCAAAATGTAAATCTAGTTTCCAGGAAATCTGATGCAAACACACTAGCTTCTGCTTTCTTACCAACAAAAAATACAACAAAGCTTAAATTTTCTCTTATCTTTTCCAACTGCAAATTGTTAAAAATCTTCTTCAGGTGAACCGAAAAGCTTTGTTGTAATATTATCCAACACAACATCTTTGGGGAATACCCAGCAGACCAGACATCTCCAGACACAAACCTGACTCATCATCCGCTGCACTGCAGACAATAAGAACTCAACTTATTTTTGCAGCCGTTTCATTGAATTTCCTTCCTCTCTTCCTGATTCTCTTTCAAAATAATCCCAGACACTTGTCACTGGATCACGTCAAAACATGTCTGGCAATTTTGATTCAGATGTACTGTTTTCAGTCCAGTTATTTTCAAAGTACGTGAGTGATGTTCTGCATTTTAAGAATGCAATGAGGAAATTACTACTGAATTTATTTCCCATTTTCTAGCAATATTGTTTTTAGGGAAAATGGGTGCTTTTTTGGTCGAATTATTTGATAATTTGAAATTCAGTAAGCTACAATGTTTGCAATCCACCTACAGGTACAAATAAAGTAAATTTACCATTCACAGAAATCAGATCGTTTTCTCAGTCAGCCATTTGTTTCTGCTGACTTTGAAGCCTCCTCTCTCCATTTTCATCTTAATCTCTTAATAACAAGCTGTCCGTACAGAGTCTGTTTCCGTTTGAGTAAAAGCTTCCAGCATTATTCACCCAGGGCATTTGATGGTATGCTTTTTCAAGATCTTGTTTTTCCACTGTATCATTGAGGATGCTATCACAAGTCAGGTGACCCAGTCTTCATAAAGCCTGTATGACAGTGATTTATCCCTGCAAATATAGCACTTCCTTGGGAATATCACAGCAGGCAGGAAACACAGTGGTCAGGAGGTGCATGAAGATGAGATAACAGATGGAAACAGTGAGCACACAACAAAGACTGGAAAGATAGAGATCTGTATCCAGGCGATGTGAGTCTACACTATGTGAGACATATTACATATGCTGGTGTTGCTGGGAGGAAACCAACGCTAAAACATTACTGCAAATCAAGTGGTCTGCGGTAAATCTTTTTAATGCTTTTGGAATAAATCAGATCGAGTCAGTGCAGCACGAGGCACGCTTAATTCAAAAAACTTTATAAATCGCAGAATGTAAAATAAATAAAAGACATAACATTAAGTTCTCTCTTATGAAGGAAATGTCTATTTACTTCAATTCATCAACAGAAACATTAGTTTAAGTGGTTCTGTGCTATTCTTCATTTATTTTGGCACACTTCCTCTCCATGAACAAAGTATCAACACCAGTCTTGATATTACTGACCCTTTATTTACTTGGTATTGAATTGGTACCAGATTGGACAGTATTGAACACCACAAGCTGATGTGTATATAAATATCTTGCACATAAGAGTTGAGATATATTAATTTGGGCATATAGACTCAGTTAAATGGACAAGGACAGGGATATACTATATCTATACAAAGATACAGTGATACATGTACACTATTTGTATTTTTATTCTTTGCATACTTTTCCTATGTAGAAAGACAGACAGAAACGTCAACCCAACAGCTGCACAATGATTGTTTTTAAGTGCAGTTATAAAATATAGCTACCTCTCAGAAAGTGTCAGTAGAGGTGACAGGCATCATTGCTGTGGACACACACACACACACACACACACACACACACACACACACACACACACACTTATACAGTCTGATGGAACAAATGTAGTGGACAGAGTGAATCAGTGGACATGAGAGCTGCTGACAGACTCATCAATCATTCCTTAAAAATAGCTGGTAATTGAAACAAACTGAGACAAACATATACACATTTAATAAAATGCTCTACAGCATTAGGCCGTGCTGCAGCTCCCCCTACTGATGGAAACAATTACTGTACCACTCACTTCAGAAAAACGTTTTAGTTGCTGTAAAAACTTCAGCTTTGCTTCCTGGAAATGGTAAATCTAGGAAGTACATGTGGAAAACAACCGAGTGCACTAACTGTGGTGTTGAAATTGTTTGAAATAATAAAACATATATCTGTTAACAGACAAACCCAACAGGCTGTGGGTCTTAAAGCTCCATTCTTTGGCCCAGTTTAACAACTCATTGGACCAAATACCACCACACACGTGATTCCCGCTCCGTAACTGATAAGAGGTTTGTTTACTCCACAACAGTTCCCTCCTCCTGGTCCGCTCCGACTTTTTCCGGTAACATCCTCCAGCCACGAAACAGGACACCCGTAGCCATGGTAACAAAACAACTGCAGTTACCTAATATGGTCAGGGGGGAAGTGAGACGTAGCGGCATTCGCGTGTTGACGTCATGTACGGCACGCACTGTGCGGCAGTTGCGGCTTCTGAAGGATCGGATTCCCTTGACCGTGACAACAACAGTGGAGCCGGGAACGAGCTATGAATAAATAATTAACTTGCTGTTTTCTTCTGCTCCCCCTCGTTTCTTTCAAGATTCCCACGATGATTGAACTTTATGTAATCCTGCATCCAGGAATAGAATCTGTGACCGCTTTATGTCCTGATGCAGAGGTGAAAATACAAAACAATAGGCTATAATGTAAAACAGTAGAGATTTATTAATCAACTAATTGGCTATCATATCTTGTCATGCATCACCACCAAATTACTTTTGCATAATCAACCTCGTGAATAAGCAGCATGGAGGAAAACATAACACATGTATTTGGACTTTGATGTGTTACTGCATGACTTGGATTATAGCCACATTTGATAGGAAAAGAGGGAAATTGTAAAAAGGAAAATAAGCAAATAAATTTAGCTTTCTAAACCCCTTGGGATATCAATCAAGCACTTTTCCAGAGATGTCAATGAACTCTCATGATATGTCTTAAACTTTTTTTTCTTTTTTGACCCCAAATGGCTTTAGTTCATGATCTCAGCAGATAAAGAGGTTCATTCTCATCATCAAAATAGACACAATAAGGACAAACAGGAAAAATGGCCTGATGATAATGAACGTGCGAAATCAATCTGCTTTAGGAGATTATGTTTATCACTTCAGATCCAGTGTTTAGATATGTGGACATTACATTTCTGCCTCTCAGACCATGATGCCTCATTTTTTTTAAAGAAATTTGATCCATTAGCCATTTTCAGGTACATTTCCCAAGTCATCCTTTGGTGATTCCACAACTTCGCACCCATTTCAACGAAAAACAACAAAAACAAAATCAACTGTGTAGTTATGAACAATAACAGTTATAACTGAAAAACTAGTTGCAAACTAATTACACCAAAGAGATAACTTCCCGCACAGAGACCAAGCTAAGTTCTTATACTTATTTGGTCCTTATCCTAAATTGCAAGGAGAGATAAAAAATGTACACCAGACAAAAGCTGTGGTTTCTAGAGGTTAAGTGAATAAAAACTCAAGAACAGCTATGCAATAAATAATGACAAAAACAAGACCATCTTTCTGGTTGTTTACTTTATTTCCAGCATTGTAACCTTTTTTGCATTTGATCATTTTTCGGAAGTAAAAAAATAAACTATGTCATAAAATACATCTTGATAAAATACACGATGTGATATATTTTTAATGGAAATGTCAAGTTAGGGGACACCTCACAGCAAGATGTAACACCTACACGCTACACATTAGTAACCCTGCTATTTTCACTTGTTGATTACAGCACAACATTGTCAACAGTACACGTATATTAAAGGCTACTGAGCATGATCTATCTTTACATCACATTGAGAGCTCTTTTTTTTAAAACCACAAGGTATCACCTCTTCTTGAAAACATATGACCTCTATTTGCATGCAATTTCTTACCAGTACAGTCTCATTTCAGGGAATTGCACCAGCAATATGGAAGAAGCCAACCCTGATACATCCACAGAAACATGTCATAACACGACCTTTGATGTTTATGTTTTCACAACACCAACACTCACAAAAGGTTATTTGAGAGAGAGATCACCATAGCTTGCTTGCTGGTAAGATTACAGTTACAGTATTGTTGCATAACTTCTTCGCATTCACAAGGCGAGAAGTGTTGGAGAGTTAAGATTATCTTTCATTAATTCAGATGCACCCAGGCTGCTTTTGAGGCCTTCACAGCCCTCAGACAGGGAATCAATCTCAGAGTAATTAAAGGAGAACACTGTGCGGTAATTGCTACAAGAGGGACTGGAAGACATGACAGGTGTGTTCAAAGATTCAAGGTCGTTTGCTACAGACTTGTACAAGGTTTCCCAGTCTGTAAGGCCAAAGGGGCCGCTCAGGTCGATGTCAGGGACTGATGCCGCCATCTCTGAAGTCACTTCCATCTCCAAACTTGGCACCAAGTCGTCCAGGTCATCTCCTTTTAAGTCCTCCAGAGCTTCTTCTTCCTCCGCACTTGAACACAGCAGGATGTTGGAGTTCCCCAAGATGGCGGCAGCAGGGATGCAAGGGACACTGTCTATGTCTTGCACAATAGGGACTTCTGCAACAGACATGTTGCCTTCAGGGGTTTTTACATTCTCTAAGATGGACAGAAGCTGTGGGGAGGCTGGAGGATCCTGCAACATTCGGTTCCCATCATCATTGCTGGTTTCCTCCTCCTCCTCTTCTTCCTCTTCTGTGTCATCTTTTGAAGGGAGTTTGCAGGATGGGATGTGGGAGGCGAGGGCCTGCTCCAGCCGCTCTTTCTCCTTCAGGAGGTCGTCTATCTCTGTTTGGAGGACGGACTTCTCCTCTTCCAGCTTGTCAGTCTCCTGAAGTGAAGAGAAAGAGACAAAAGACTTGGCATGAGAAGACATGGATGCAGTGCAGCTTCTAATTGGTTCATGGAGCTCCAGTTGTTTTTAATCACATATGACATCAAATGCAGCCATAATCGGTGTACATGCGTGATGTGTTGCATGTTTGGAATAATGTACTTACAGCTTGCAGGGTGTCTATCAGCTCCCTCCGTCTGTTGCGACACTTTGCTGCAGCTATTTTGTTCCTCTCCCTCCTGATCCTCCTCCTCTCATCCTCCTCTTTGGAAGCCTGGAATCAATCACAAATCGCCAAGTTTAATGCGCATCCTGGACGTTTTTGCCAAATCAGCACTTGGCTCCTCAACATAAATTTTCCTGCCAAAAAAAGGGGGGAAGAATGATATTCGTCGCAGTGTATGCTGGGAATACTGATCGGGTCGGTGCAGACGCTGCCGTTCAGCTCAGGCGTTAAAATGCTGCACCACTGGCACGGTCCAGTCAGGCACGTGAACGCGCACGTTTATGCAATTTGCGGTCCCATTCGTAAACAGTGCGCTATCGAAAAATCAGTTGCGCTCTTAATGGGTTCACAGAGATTCGATGACATCAGCAGTGGTTATGTTTTCAAGTCTTAATTAACAACTTGAAATGAACACTTCTTGGCTTCCTGAAATATCGCGATAACTCTTTTTTTTTTTTAATTTCAACCTCTGTCAGAAGGAATACTCTGGGATAAAATGGATAATTGATGACAAATATAAGAATATCACCTATTCCTGGAACTCTTAATTGACTGACTGATTATTGATTGGCTACCAAAAACATGTATAATTTTTTTTTTTTAATCTGGCATTTTTTCCATTCATCCAACCTTCTTTGAGCTTTGAGCTTTGAAATTTGAATTTCAGTTTTCTTTTTGAGTTTATTGTATACGTTACCTTGTCTTTCGTTCCTTTTCTGTTGCAGGGCTTTGCCTTGTTTGCTCCTGCAGAGGAAGACGACTGGTTCTTGCTTTGGCTCCTGCTCTTTGCACGGCTGGAGGAAGGAGATACAGATGTGATGACTGTCGGCTGCACCATCCACTTCAGATCCGGCGAGGTTGAGATTGCAGTTACAGTCGGAACAAAGGGATCTGCTGCTACACTGGGCTCAATGTCCTGGTGACAACGTCAGAGAGACACATGTGCATGCAGTCAATGATCAATTTGTTTCACGACGTCTGATGGGTGACCTTTATGTGCGCCTAGCTGATAAACCAATCATCTGGTTGAAAAAAATGCCCATTGTATGCAGAATCATCACAATCTGTGAAATGTTCTAAATTAATCCTCTAATTTATTAAATCTTCATCTTCATCTTCATGGATCTCTCCCTCTAGAATGAAGGTCACATCCATGCAAAGTGCATCAAAAGCTGTTCACCACAACACTGCAGATACACAGAGACTCTACAGCCTGATATGGAACATCAAGAGGATGTTAAAGAACACACTGTCTATAAAACTGTCCTGCACATGTGTGAACATTTTGTACCAGCACCCATCTCCTGCATCCAAAATTAGCCCCATGCATAAATCATCTTGCATGATTCTGAATGGATCACTTCGTTGGATGACCAGATCCGCTTGTACCTTGTCGCTGTCAACTGATGATGAGAGCGAGTCAGAAGGATGCTGGCTGCATCCAGGGGTGTCCCCGCCAGGCGATGCTGTGCTACAGCTGGATGAGGAGTCGAACTCAGTGCAGGAGTCTGGATGCATGTTCTCGTCTAACATCTCTGCTTAAAAAAAGAGAGAGCAGCTTATCTGTCCTAAAGAGAGAGAGTGAAGCCTGAGTGCTTGCTATATTCCATTTGCCAGCTCTATAGATGAGAACTGTGCAGATAGTGGAGAGGCCCGCCTTTTATAGTGAGCCGAATTTTTATGAATGAAAACTGTGTGGTGGGACTGAACCATTTCACGCGGGGGAGATGTAAGAGGGGCAAGAAATCAGCAGATGCTTTTCACCTGAAACATTAAATGCTCCATATGCCCGTGCAGCAGCATTATGATCCTATAAATTTCAAATCATTTTATTCACCCAAATACTCAACATTAGTGAACAGATAGAGGGACACCCCCGCCTGCTTTGGGTGCCCATCGCCATGAATGGACTACGTCATATCATGTATGCAGCATCTGCATCATATAGGCAACATGATGTTCTCTTTGTGTCCTCAAATGTTCACACGATGTACTGAAATTTCACTGCAGCATCCGTGGCTATATTTTTTTCTCAAGCAAAGCTGAGGTGATGTTAATGTGATGCATCAATACATATTTGAACTGAATGTATTTTATGAAAGTACAAGAATGAGAGATTTTGCAAAGAGGTATTATGGGCATTTATAAAGAAACTCTACCCTGAACTTCTCATTTTGACACACATTTGAACCCAGCATGATTTCAATTTTGCAACATTTGCCATTTTCACTCTCCAGATGACTATTAATGAGCTCCTAATCGTCTCCATGGCGTGCCATCCATATATCACATTGCATTTCCCCATGTCCCTGCGTGAATTCAGCTCCAGCAACAGAATTGTCGCTGTTGTAAAGCAGCCAATCACAGAACGAACCGGTCGAGCCATATATGGTGTTTCCGGTGAGCAGGGGCGCGCTGACGGCTCAAGGAGAGCGCGCAGACGGACGTGTGTGTGTGGCTGTGTGCGTGTGTGTGGCCCACTCGCTTACATTCACAAAAAGTGTAACATGCGCTAAAAGATTGTCCCGTCATGCATTGTACCTGATAATAGCGTCACTAAGTGCGTCTGGTTGGACAGAGGCGTAACCTGTGCTATGAAGAAGATTCTAGATCTCTGCATTAAACCAAGAGAGTGTACTAGACTCTAATAAGATGCATTTTATATTTGTTTCATTACATAGACTTGATAACGCTGAGGTCGTCACAGAGAAGTATCAGATATCTGCTTTCCAAAGTGGCTCATCTCGTCTTGAGACAATCCACGAGACTCCCGAGTTTTTGGCACCAGTTAGGTTGCGCATTAGTCCACATGAACACAATGAGATGCCTGTAGAAACGACATTGTTTCGTCTGCATGTGCCATTTTTAGGCTACAGGTGACATCACTAAGACATTGGAGTGAAAGCGAAAGGCAGTGAAGGGGGGGAAGGGGGGAGGGGAGGGGTGCTCTCCCAGCTCAGAAGGGCTGCGCTCCCGGCTGCTTTCCCAGCAGTCACAGCCCCCTCGGGCCGCATTTACTGGCACATCATTAGGTGGTCCACATGAGCCCATTCAGTGTGCGGCAGGGTTCAAAGGTCGGAAATAACTACAGACACCCCTCGCAACAACACAAAGGCTTGTTTTCAATGAGGCAACCTAAGCGTGAACATGCACAGAGCGGTGGAGTTTATTTTTAGCGACACTGACAGCGGTGTTCAAAGTTCATGTAAATGAGGCAAGAAGATCATTTCAGTCTGCTGTGCTCCCGCTGCTTCGCATGGCACTAGGACGGTTTATTCTCATGACTAAGAAATGTTATTCAAAGATCAGTTAAAGAAACTAAAATATCTACACTGTTAAAGTTTTTAGTGTAGAGTGACAGAAACTGGTGCCTGTAATTCACTGTTATTTTAAAGTTTCTAAAAATAAGCACATTATGTGATGATAATTGAATTTACGCTGTATAAATGTAAAAATTGAGTATTTTACTGGCAGTAGTTTTATCAGTACTCTCATGTGTATTAACTGTTTCTACGCTTGGAAATACAGGGCCTCAATGTTATCTAAATTTACAGTAATTTACTGCAGACAACTTCAAGCAATTTCATGGGTAGTTTTTAAGTCGATAAACTACACTTTGTGTAAGTACTTTGTGTAAGACCGGTGTGCACAGCACTGTTCTTTACTACCTTTATGGCTCAACGTTGTCTATGTGTGTTTTTTTAATATAAGGGACCAATCATGATGCAACCCTATGCAGGCTCTTGTATTAACTGTGTAACCTCCTCACTCATGGTTTAAATAGCTGTTACGATACAATTCATAAAGGCATTCTGGGTATAACCTCTCAGCGTACTTTACCCCCTCCTAGCTGTTTAGCAGAGCCTCAGCTCCCAAGCTTTTCCCAGAATGCCTTCGTGAACTGCATCATGACAATGATTGCATTTATGATCCCTGACAGTGACCCTCAGCTGTAAACGGTAAATCACTTTAAGTGGGTGTAATTGACCATTAGGACCATAAGCAGGGGTTAAAATTCCCAGAATACTTTGCTTATAACAGTGTCATACTGTTATACAAAAACACAGAATATTACTGCCGGTATTGTAGATTTACATTAAGTCTTGCAGTGTAAAAAACGGGACGACTCAAAATGTATTAAAATTCTATATTATACCAACGATTGGGACTTCAGAATAGCTTAAGTTCAATGCTTTAATGCACCAAATTCAAGGGACTCATAAAGTGATTCACAAATTTACCCTCCTATCGATTCAGTTTGATGATAATATAACAGTCTTAACTGTTATTGCTACACCCATGTCTAATGTACTTTAAGTGTCACTTTGTTCCTAAAACTAAGGGCTTTGCTTAAACAAACAGTCGCGTTCAGCACTGTCGGACTGTAAACAGATGTTCTTGCCAACCAGTAAAACAAAGTGTTCAAATAATCCAAGTTCACGGATTGTTTGGTGTCCTGTTTCAGTTTGCAAACACCCAGTTGGGAGTGCAGTCTGAGAGTCACAAAAAAAAGAGCTCTCACTCCATCACTGATTAACAGAACCAGAAAATCCGGGCACTGAGCTGACGTCAGGTCCAGACATTACACAGCCGACACCGAGACACGGTTTTTATTTTCTGGTGCTGAGTAAGCCGTCTCCATAACATAGACGATCGTTGTTGCTATGCAAAATGGGGACGTCACTGACGCGAAGGGGTGGAGTGTTGCTATGGCAACCGAGAATGTTTAACAAAACAGAAGCGCGGGAACCAGAGCACTAGTCTTTCACCTACATCCATGAAAATTGGCATAATAATAGTGTTACTGTTACTTTACACCGTCATTTATCAGTATCGTATGGCCACAGACATTGAATAGAAATTATTTTTAGCTACAGCTGGCTTATTATTAGTATTTGCAGTGTTGTTAGAACACTTTGATAGACTCATGAAGGGCACAGGGACACTCATTGATAATAGTATAGTGAAATTTCAATGTTAAAATGCAATTTTGTTGCTTTAAAATAAAAAGGCTTGATTCTATGTCAACAATATTTAAAAAGAAACAAATTACACAAATTTGATTTGAGGCCTTGACCGAGAATTTCTTTTCTTATTATTTTCATATTCTTAATAAGGATGCAAACTGGTGAAAATGGTGCAGAATATCAAAGAGACTGTCATACACTAGAGTAAAAACTGAAGAAATTAAAAAGCTTAAGAGTAAAGAAATGGTGGTTGCTGGCTCAGTGCTGATTATCTTGATGAGAACATCTCACAGGGAAAGTCTTGAGGATTCCCTTTCACCACATTTTCAGGGAAAGACCTTTAAGATCAACCCTCAACATCCCAGAGGAAAGCTGTTGTGGAAAAGTACACTTGACAAACCGGTTATCAGTTTGCTGTGCAACCATACACGCCCTGACTTGTATGGCAGACCTCAGGTACAAAACACGCCTGAGGAATCACAAACCTACGTGTGCTCTGACATAATTTAGTCAAACAGACTGTTTGATGTTTGTATACATAGAGATGTTAAGGCTGTAGGCAAATTCGAAACATTTCCTTAAACCCTTTGAATGAAGTGGGTTACTACAACAAGAAAAAAAAATGGTTAAGTGATATCTGTTAACTTAAAAACTGTTGTTTTTCTTTTTCTTTTCCTTTTTTTTAATCTTTAGTATCTGGGGTAATCCAAATGCATTTTCAGCTCTGCTATTTGTCTGTTTTTTTTCTTACTTTTCTTTGTTCTCTAAAAGCATGTTGCCCCTGAGATTAGATAACATTTGATATTAAAAGATTGATTTAAAATAGAGCACAGGTTGTCAAATTGTATAAAACATATTGAAACTTTAAAAAGGGTATAGCATGCTGGTTTAAAATGCAATTTCAAAAATAAAAAACAAAAGATTCAGCACGGTTTTAGTAGATTAACTAAGTATTCTGTTCTTGTATATCTGGCTGCCCTTGAAATTATGCATTTTTCAGTGTGCTGCAGGTTTCATATGTTTGGTACATTTCATCATCTTCAAATTCTAAATAAACTTGTGTGGGAAATTTTCCCAAATCAAGATGCAACTGTAGCTTTAAACTTAGTGAAAAACACTTTCATGATCACAAATCTCCTTACTTAGCTGAGATATTCTGACTAAAGTTGATATCAGGTAG
The DNA here is from genome assembly GCA_008086565.1 of Thalassoma bifasciatum. Taxonomy (NCBI): domain Eukaryota; kingdom Metazoa; phylum Chordata; class Actinopteri; order Labriformes; family Labridae; genus Thalassoma; species Thalassoma bifasciatum. The sequence continues at coordinate 24,528 of RPOG01004665.1, forward strand.
CCATGTGTTAAGATACCAACATGCAGGTGGAGTCAGGGAGGGTGATGGGTCTAGAAAGTGTAGATGAGAGGTGGGGCTTTATCTGATGGACTGGTGAATCTGTGTCAAACAGTCAGGTTAAGTGTGTTAGTGACTCAGTCTACATGGGGGAAGCCCTCATTGCTGGTGTACACCAACTCAAAAGGACATAAATTTGCTCTGTTTAAACAGTGATGTAGTTCCTCCAGGATAACAGTGTCAGAAAATTAATAACATGGTGAAGAAATTTTAAATATCACTTATACAAGATGTTAGTATTATTGAAATTAATGCATAAGAAGGTGCCCCAGAAAGATACAAAAGAAACTTCATCCTCAGTGTCTTTGGATGGTTTTCAGTGACATTCTTGCTTCATAACAAACAAATCTGCACATTAAACTTTACTGCTACATTACTTTAATGTGTAGGATGTACTTCTGCTGACCATTATCCCACTTCTTCAGTTTTCACAACAGCCTCTGTTTGTTGTCTTACATAACGTCATGCCGCTGTCGGCCACTCGGATGGTGTATTTCCCAGCAGGGTCCGCCCCTTTTTACAGGATGCACCATATTTGGAAAATGACGTGTCGGGGATACCGTTCAGGAATATTCCATTTCTTGAAGGCAAGAAAAGTAAAACGTTCAAGTTAGATTTTTCACATCGTCTTTGACAGCATGAATTTAGACTTAAAATTAACATAATCATGTATTTTGACCTGTTTAATAGCGATACTCTGCGTTTTTCCGAGTTGTTTAAGTGTTGTCGTGTTGTTCCCCCGTGGTGTCAGTTTGCGGACACGCCCCCTTATCTACGTCACGCACTCGCTCAGGCTTTAAAAAGGCTCCGAGCACCGAGAAGTGGCATTCAAACTCTGAGTAGCACAGCAACAACAGGACTAAGAGAAACCGGGAGCAGACTTTGAGAGTTCCTCGCAGACCTTTTGAAAGGATTTCCTCACTCCAGGGTTCATTTTCTCCTTCATTTGGATCTTTCTAACTTATTTGTTGGGGAAAGATGATGTTTACCGCTTTCAACACGGAGTGCGATTCCTCCTCCCGCTGCAGCACCGCTTCGCCATCCGGTGACAACCTGGCATATCCATCACCAGCGGGATCTTACTCCAGCATGGGGTCCCCCCACTCTCAGGTATGTGCTGTCAAATATTTTTCAACTCCTAATCCAAAAACAACTGTATTTAAATGAATATGTGTGCAATGCAAGAGACAACTTGCAAGATACAGCTAAGTTAGCATTCACCTATTGACTTTTATAAAGTTCAAAAATAACCCCAGAGGCTGACTAGTGAATATTGAAAGCCTATTAAATATTAAATACCCTTGGGCTAAGTTAAGCTTCAAATAGTCTACTGACCTGCACTTCACAGTGTAAGGCAAGCTTCATTCATCCACCTGGAAACTCCTCTGAGGGAATGTAACGTCATGGCTGACATCATAAGGATATTTTTAACCACCCCAGCTTTTTATAGGTCCCCTGCTTCATTCTTAGACACCCTGCAATGCTGTACCCCCTCCTCTTGTCTTGAGAGCATACAACATGTTCTGATGATTCTCTTGCTTCATTTCCCTCACAGGATTACACTGACCTGACAGCATCAAGTGCCTCCTTCATCCCCACTGTCACAGCCATTTCAACAAGCCCAGACTTGCAGTGGATGGTGCAGCCTTTGATCTCTTCAGTGGCCCCCTCTCACAGAGGCCACCCCTACACCTCCAGCCCCAGCCCCGCCTACTCCAGACCAGCCATGAGGTCCACAGCCGCAAAGGCTCTCAACTCTCTGAAGAGGGCCAGAATTGAGCAGGTAATTAACAGATCATCATGCACTTTAAGTGTTACATAACAAGCATGAGCTTAAAAATTTAAGTGCTGATCATCATTGAGCGCGAGGCTTAACTTTCCCCTCTCTCTTATTAGCAGACATCACCTGAGGAGGAAGAAAAGAAGAGGGTTCGCAGAGAGAGAAACAAGCAGGCAGCAGCAAAATGCCGTAACAGGAGGCGGGAGCTTACAGACACTCTGCAAGCTGTAAGTGTGCCACAAATTTACCAGCTCTCATTAAAATGTATTAACACCACAGCTAGCACTGTTATCCAACAGCCAAGCTAATGCCACTTCCTCTTTTCTCTCCCCCTCACAGGAAACTGATCAGCTAGAGGATGAGAAGTCCAGCCTGCAGAATGATATTGCCAATCTCCTGAAAGAGAAGGAAAGGCTTGAGTTCATTCTGGCAGCACATCAGCCCATCTGCAAAATCCCCTCAGAGCTGGACACTGAGTTCTCCCTCACTGCCATCACTCCTGCCCACTCCATCCTCTCTACCAAGGTGTCCCCCCAGCCTCAGACCACCGTCCCAGTCGTGTCCACCATCCACTCAAGCCAGCCAACCTTCACCGCACCCTCCAACTCAATCTTCTCCAGCTGCAGCCCCATCCTCTCTACCACAACCACCTCAACCAGCTCGGTCAAGATGTCCGACCTGGAGTCCTCAGTCCTGGAGGAGTCTCTGGATCTGCTGGCAAAGACAGAGATGGAGACGGCACGCTCAGTCCCAGAGGTCGACCTGTCAAACTCCCTCTACACAACTCAGGACTGGGAGCCCCTTCACGGCACAACCAACAGCAATGACTTTGAGCCCCTGTGCACGCCCGTGGTGACCTGCACACCTGCCTGCACTACCTTCACATCCTCGTTTGTGTTTACCTTCCCAGAGGCCGAGACCTTCCCCACCTGTGGCATCGCCCACAGGAGAGGGAGTAACAGCAATGACCAGTCGTCTGACTCCCTCAGCTCACCAACCCTGCTGGCCCTTTAAAGACTCTTCCAGAAACATTGACTCTTCCTATAAAGCACATTTTCTTTATGTATAAGACAATGTGCAGATCACAGGGCTATGGATAGGACTTTCACCAATTATTTTATTCGCCTATACTTGCCTATGACATCAATGTAGCAAGTTAAAAGCATGTTTCAAGTAATACCACCATGTAGTTTTATGAGTTCATATATGATTTTTGGTGCTAGATTAAAAAAAATGTTGTAGTGTTGATGTGTTTTCAGAGCAATAGTTATTATTGATCCAGTTTGTTTTTCTGGTTGATGGAATGTGAGAGTAATTGTGAACTTTTTGTGAAACTTAAAACTGACGTGCTTTGTCTTAACCATGGTCTGAGTGGTCTGTCTTTTAGTATGAAGTTTTCTGTGAAAACATTAGTGGTTTTAATTTATGAAATTTCAATTTATTTTTTTACAGAAAGAGTTATTATGATTGCTGTTTGTGATATATGTAAATAAAACATAGTGATATTTCAATTGATATACTTGCATGGTTGACTTATTTTTCACCTTTTTAAAGCACACTTTTTTTAAATACATTCTTTATGAGGAGAGAGATAAACAGCTTTTGTGGGAATAAAGGCGCAATTAAAATGTCTAAAATTAGCCTCTTTAAGGAATAGCTGTTTTTTTCCTGCACCTCCACTACATGGCTCTATTTATTGTTCCGTCTGTTGCCAAGGTTAACTATACGTCAGGGTTCTGACGTCAGTGCGTTCTTTCCATTTTTTTTAATTTGCAGACATAGCGCGGTGACGTTTCACTTCCGTGCCCAAATTTAGAAAGGTAAGACGGTTTGTTGCTGAAAGCAGACGGAAACCTCGGTTTGAGGAATTCTTTGCTTAAACATGAGTCTTAGCTTTCGGCTTTGAGGTTTTTTTCTTCACATACATTTCTTCTGTGTCTGTTTGTGTTTCTAGAAAACAGGGAACGTTTTTCCTTGCTTCCCCAATCGAGGCGATGTGTTTCCAAAACGCTGCACGCTCGAGGTTATACAACAAAAATCGCTTGTGGATCCTAACGCAACGTTTCAGCTGAGATCTTTGTTGGTTTAATTATTCTGTACAACCAAAAGGCTTGACTCTGTCACAATATCACCTCCCACTCTAATAGACGTGAGGTACAGCACGATGCAAGAAATGGGTCTGCAGGAATTATTAATAAAGCTCTGACAGCAGTGACGACTTAAAGTGAAATGTCCGAGCCAATGCAGACAGCTGGAGAGGAAGTGTGAAGTCTGCAGAATCTCTTTCCTAACGACCAACACTAAAAATCACCATCGAATAAAGCAGCACATCTTGAAGTCAGTTGAAGTTACGAATGATAGAGTCCAAAAGTGAACATAAACTTGTACATGTTTAACTAGGCTTTCAAAAAGCCTGAAATATCTCATTACTGGTTAACAGATAAGGTTGCACACCTCTGTGATGGCCTTTTGGTGTGAGAAACATACAAATAAATCAAAATAACTTAAGACCTCTTCAAAATAGTTTGACCTGTGAACTTGATTTGTTAATTAGAGATAAGCTTTATGCTTTATAGTTCAAAGTTCTGGACCTGCAATCCTGACTCCTCTACTCTCTAAAATGTGATTTTGCACATTTTTAATTGTAGCATTTTCTTTTGAATGTCAAAAATTACTAAAATTGTTGTCATAACGCTAAATTATTAGTTGGCATTGTCTCAACTACAAACTAGACTTCAACCTTAAATTGTGTCCAAACAAATCACTTATACATATTGAGTTAACTCTCACCATAGCCCCTCACAGCTGTTTAATAGAGATGCAGCTTTCAAATTATATCCAGAGTATCTTTGTAAAGGAGGAAACAGAGGATATAAGACCCTGCTGTACTTGATAAAAGTGTATGGTGGCACCAGCCAACATATGCAATTTAAATAAATGGAAAAAAAGGTTAATTTGACTGAAGAGTTTAACTGAGTTGAAAGAGATTATGTTAAACAACTACCTAAAAAATTAAGTTACCTGAAAAGTCTAAAACAACCAAACTAAGACAAGGGATAATAATAATAATACATTTTATTTTAAAGTGCCTTTCAAGACGCCCAAGGTCGCTTAACAGAGGGTAAAAACACGTTAAAAATATAGTTAAAAAACAGCAACATAAAAGCAATAAAGTAATACAGTGAGGACCATATGGAGCAGTTAGAGACAGTAGGTATTTCTGAATAGATTCGTTTTGAGTTTTGATTTGAAGATGGGGAGGGTTGACACAAGACATCTTATTTAATCAAGATAACTTCTGTTGGTGCAAGAAGGACAACACTTTTTCTTTTTCTTTTTTTTACCTATGCCGTACAATTTAAAGGCAGCTCTTTATGTTGTATTCTTTGTGTTGAAACAATAACTTATATTTAACAGTGTATCATTTTCCTACGCAGGATTGTTACTTCAAAGTCCAATTCACCCACAGGTACAGCGTTAATTCTTCACTTGCACAATTGTCAGCTGTGGCTGAAATCTCAAATAAAACTGAGTGATGATAATGTCATTACATTGTCACAGACATCTCCTACCCCACCCTTTTGCTTCTCACTCCTTCACCTCATTTGTTCATGTCAGCCTTTATCAATATTGTGTAAAGTATGTGAAGGCGAGGCAGATTGCTTCATACAGGAAATGCGTGCATGTGCACGACAGACCGGCCAAGTGGAAGACTTCCATCACACAATAACTAACTTGCCCTGACGCTTGAACCTTTAGTGTGGACACTCCCTTATTGTGCAATACAGGTTCAGATATCAGCAAAATGTCTGCTTCCTGTAGGTCAAATCCCGAAAAACAAATCATTCAAGCATTTCATGTAGCTTGAATATGCAGAAGTACTGTGATTCTATTTTTGCAGAAACTCAAAAATGTCAAGAATGGAAGTGTTTTCCCTCAGGGCTTTATTTGTTGGCACTCTGCTGTTGAACAGCCATACCTGTTTTCTTCTGCACTTTAGCAGAGCCACTTACTCCTTCATTTTTGCTTTATGTGCGACCATGCAGCACCAAACAAGTCTAATAATACCCCCTTTGCCAGCCCTGGGGAGATGGGGAAGCAGCAGAAATAGCAGGTGCCTATTGCTTCTTTTAACATCAGCATCAACAGCAGTAAAATTAGACCACTATGACGCCAACCTGCGTCGGTGCTGCAACCCAGGGGAGGAAGCAAGCAGCGTACGCCTGGTAGAAAGAGAGGAGGAAAGTAAGAGCGAGGGGAGGTAGGGGGAGGGTGGCAGACAGAGATCCCTGGCTTGGTGGTGTAATTGTGAGCACAGTGATGATGAAACAGTGAAGTTTGCCTCCTGTCACAGTGAAACTTGTCCCTGGACACCTTTTTTTCTGTGAAGAACCCAGGATTACTTCACAGTCTTCCTCCTGTGTTCTTCTGAGTGACAGATAGATGCAGCCACATCAGTTGTAGATACTCTCAAGATATTTCTACAGTCACCAGAATGAATCCCATGATATCACACACTGTTTACTCTTCCGTGAGTAGTCTTCTGCTGGAGTATGACAAAACTACTCTAAAGGTGATGTGCAGTCTTATCAGTCAGCCTGTCTACCTTTTATTGGTATAGTCAGTATCCAGAGGTGTTAAAAAGCACAGCTGCAGGTATGACAGCAGTCGGATCAGGGTGTGTAGGCACTTGGGTAAGCATTCAGGCTCATTTCCAGAAAAATCTTACTCTGCAGGGTTCAGCACTGATGACCTGCCAAACCAGTGCCAAAGGATGATAAAATATTAGTCAATCAATGGTGAGATTGTTGGTGTAACTTTCCAGGTGCTTTGTGTGTTTCACCCTCGGAAAAATTGAGTCCACAATCACCAGAAATCATTTAAAAGTTATAATGTAGATACAGGTATATGGACACAGTGTCGAAAGAAATGAATCCCTAACACCGAACCTCTGCAGCATGGAGGTGTGTGTGTAACAAGCTATTCTTAGAGGTTTTTTGACGCACTAAGCTACGATACTGAAGGGATTTCTCCATCCAATAATTACTGTTCACTTAGCACCAGACTCCCCACACAGCACCGTGTCCTCGTCTGGTCTCGTGGGATCAGAAGCAAGGATGTTTCCCTGGAAACTGGACAGCTCTATCATATGTAATTGGGTAATCTCTGAGCTGCTGACGGAAAAATAATAGCTTTTGGGATCTTCAAAATACCCCAGTCAACACGGTGTGATATTTCTCTTACGTAACTCGTATTTACCATCACCTCTTGACAGATTCTTATGTAATAATGGTAACATTACAGACACATTTCTATAGATATCAAATCTAAATATGAAGATGGATGTAAAAAAAAAATAAAAAATTGTGTGTCACCCAAAGCTCAGGCACTTGTTTGCTCCCAAAAAGACTTTATATAAAGCATGAACATACAATTATTCTGATACAGAGACCAGCTTCTCCAATACTGTTAAGCCCCCCAAAATATAAAAATGATTATTCATATACATTAAGAGCCTGGTCCAAAAAAGATGTAAAATGTTTCTCTGTTCTGACTTTTTCTGGGGCACCGACTTTTGACCCATTTCATGCCAGGGTGGCAGATTCACAGGATACCTAAATAGCCCACAGTTTGAGAATACAAGTTATCAGGCTGCTGGCAGTCCTTTGAATTCCTTTGAATTCATAGCACACTTGATGTCGTTGAAGTTGCTGACCCCAGGCCATCTCCCGTTCACACCCTTTAATGTCAGTAACCCTTCTGTAAAATATGTCCAAATAGATATTGTGAAATAGTTTTTTCTACCAAGCTTTGAACACATTTAATTCTTCTGTATTCTGTGTGTGAAATCACTTACTCATTAGCTATTCTACACACCCAATCAGGGACTTCCTGTGGAGGATTTTCAGTGAGCTCATAGGTGCAGCTAAAACTACATTAAGGACATTCCTCTGTGTCTCACTGTGTGTTGGTAATGATGTCATTGATGTACCACACTCATTTCGAATCTTAATGTCAGGCAGGGGTCAGCAAAATGTGAATCCACCGTTACACTGAGCATGTTTTTTACAAAATCTGTGAATAAATGGTATGAATCAACTGAAGTAAGAGCGATAAATGGAATGTCTTGTAAATAAAACTTAATTTCTTCATTATTATGCATTGTGGAATGCATTGGGCCCACTATCGATAAATAATTCACATGTTCATATGGCACTGAATAATAGCGATGGCTTTTCCATTCAGCAGCACCTTCCTGCTTTTGACCAACACAAAATTTTGCTCTTTCTCTGAGGTTTTGGTACACATTCAACAATTACCAAGAAATTATAGTGATAGGAGAGCAAGTAATTCTTGAAAAAGACGGCATATTTATTTCAGTCATTCATTGTTGGTCTTGTTGCTACTCATAAATTTACATTTTTATTTTTACCTGGTCATATTTATCTTTATTTATTTGTCTTTTCATTTATTATTTTTATCAATAGAATAAAATAGAGATTTATTTTTAGAGCACATTTCATTATGGGAAAGCTCAATATTGTTTAGAAATCTGTTAAAAACTATAATACCTTAACACCTAATCAGTGTGCAATCTGTTAAACACATTTCATCCAACTATAATCCCATTTTATATAATGTAAATATTGCTTTAACTTTGGTACATGTTGCTTTTGGCACTAAAAGTTTATTTTGTACATATTATCGATAGTATTGCCCATCACTTCTACCCCATTTATTTCCTGACGGCTTTGTTGTAATAAGAGTGGTGGTAACACTGAATTTCCTCCTGGGAATAAAATATATCTGATTGTGATTCCGTTCTTTTCTTTGAACATTTGAAACATTTTAGAAAAACAACAACTTTCTAGCTTTTGTTTTTATGAATTAAAAAAGGAAAGTTTTTAGTTTTTGATAGTATAAGCATGAACAAAAGTTATGTGCTTAGTTTGTTTTGTGGGGCATTTCAGACCACACTCTCAGGTTGACCTCACTGTGGAGTCATGGGAAGAGTCTGTAGCCGGGATGTAGTTCTTCCTCCGGGCCGCAGCCAGCGCTGGAGGCGCCGTCAGACCGGTTGTGTGAGTTGGAAGTCGGCGTTAAGGTGGTTGTTCTGGCACGGGCTGGTTGGTCGGTCTGTTGAGGGGTAGTCATGGCTCGGTTCGCTGTGCTACTGCTGTTACCGGTTCTTCTTGAATCAGTATCTTCCATTTCTTTCTTTTTGCCTGTCAACACGAGAAAGTGTTTACGAGAGGAGATCCACAAAGACGTCCTGGTCACGGGGGAGTACGAAATAAGCGAACAGGCGAACACCAAAACTAATCTGAAGGTGAGCTACCGGGATGTTTCCAGGCCAAAATGGCTTCAGCCAGCGGTGTTACATGTTTAGTTTCACTCCTGGCACCAGTTTAGACACAGAAATGTCATGAAGTCGCTGCTGTGTGAGGTGTGCGGCTTAGATTTGTGCTAACTGTTGTTAGCATCGCTGTTAGCCGAGGCCTCGGAAACTGGTCTTCCTGGTTTCAGGAGCTAATTAGCAGCTAACGCCAGTTTCTACCACCATTATCTGTTTTATGCTTTGACTAACGATAAAATATTCCAGTACTAATGTCAAATAGTTGTGTCTCGGTTTCTGGGACGTAATGGATGTTGTTTTGTTGTTGTATTGGGTGAAATAATCGCATGTGTGTCAGCGGCTCTGCTCTGCTGCTGTTACACGTCAGTCTTACCCACCATTCAAATTACAGGCACCAGCTCAACCACATTAGCACATTAGCACATTAGCCCCCACTGTCAAACTACCAAACCTCATTTCACGACGGGATCAGTGGATTCTTATTACAATGTACAATCTGCTGTGCGTCCTGTCGTTGTTATTGAATGACGGCACCCTAAATGTAACACACATATGGTTGAATTGTTGCAACGTTTTAACAGCTGCTTATTACATGGCAGCATGCACAGATTATCATTACATATTCTTTAGGGTTCCTACACATCCTTAGAAAGTCTTAAAAATTATTAAATTTGACTTGCTGAAACCTGCAGGTACCCTGTTCTTAGAGAGTCTTGACTGGTGCCAACACTTAATCTAATACATTTAATCATGGCTTCAAGTAAATGTTGGCTGTAGTATGTCAGAGAGGCTTGCACAGTTCAGCAGTGTAATATAATGGTCTATGATGGAGACTGACTGATATGGATTTTCAGGGCCAATATCAATACTAGTTATTGGTAGTCAAGGATACGGATGACCAATATCAGGAGCCGATATTCATTTGCAGTAAAAGTGGAAATAATGTTATCAAAATTCTGAATATTAGTAACTCTGACACTTATTTTTATTTAGATGCTTTTAAGCTTAGGCTCATTAAAGGGACTGTGAGAACTTTCTGAGTGATCTAAAAGTCTCATCTTTGAATAAATGCTTCCTTGTAGTTAACAACTTAAAATGAGATTATCAACACCAACATATTTTATTTCTGAATGCTATTTCTCAGCCCCCTGAGTGGATTTGGCAGGACTGAACTGCTTTATGGCTCATTGAAATCTGGATGTAAACACTAGCTTGCATTAGAACCAAAATAACCCAGTTTTAAACTAAATCCGTCACTAGCCGAATACTGACAAAAAAAGGCTGATGCCGAAAATCAAAAGTTAAATTGCCAATATTGGCACTAATAATTGGTCCAGTACGATTATCTGCCTATCCATAGTTCATGACTGAGAATATACAAAACAGGAAGCAGTCAATTGCCTTTTTTGTCCCTGTAATTAATTCTATAATTGGTATTTGGATATAATTTTTGGAATTGAAATTGTTTCCCGTTTTGTCACATTATATATTTGTAAAATGCTGAATGGTCTTAAGTCTCAGGACATGCATCTTTGCAAAAACATCTTGGCTGCAAGCAAGTGGATGCAGACAAACCCACCAACAAAGGACGACTAGACTGCAATTTTAAATGAAATATATGCCATAGAAAAAAAAATCACTTTCCTCGAAAGACCAAGAGCTGATGACTGTAAAGTACTGGAGTTGTAGTTCTGCAGTGGTGTCTCGTTTCATTTCATTGTGTTTCACTTTACAGATCACAGATTCCTCCAGCCACACTCTTTACTCCAAGGAAGATGCAACAAAAGGAAAGTTTGCATTCACCACAGAGGACTATGACATGTTTGAGGTGTGCTTCGAGAGCAAATCACCCATGGGTAAGAAACAAAATTTATTTACACGCTTTGTTTCGAGACACTCTGATTGTTTATCTTTAAAATGAAGGATATCAGATTTCATTATGAATGTTTTGCTACAGAAAGAAAATGACATACAAATTATGTAATATTTTCATTGTTGTGATTAAATCAAATTTGTTCTAAGGAAATTCTAATGCATGGAAAGTAAGCTCAAACTTTAGGTATTGCCGAATAGTAACCAGATTTTCAATGAATAGAAACATTTAATTGTGCAAACATAAAATCTTGGCTCTTTTTGATCAGGGACTGGAAGAGTGCCTGACCAGCTGGTTAATCTGGATATGAAACACGGTGTGGAGGCTAAAAACTACGAAGAGGTATGTATGAACCATATAGATTCTGCAAACAGAAGATGCCTATCAACAATACAAGTCCATGATTAATAAATTGCGGTAATTTGTATTTAGATTCTGGTTGAAGAAAAATGAGAAAGCCACAGGTTTTGTTGAAATCTGCTGCCGACATAAGCCTTTTTTAAGTGTTTTATGCTCCAAAACTTTCTTTTTGGAGTTAGATTTACAGGAATCAGTGGGTTAACATACTTTGTTACAATGTTTTTAAATGTTTCATGATAAAGTTGGGGGTAGTTAATCCTTATTAGATCAGATTGAGAAAGATTAGAGTGCAGAGAGTGAGAGAAACAGCCTTCAAGAGCTATGGCTTCAATTAGTAAATGTTTCATTTGAGAGATGCTGAGGATTTCCTCCTAAACTTTTTATGCATATTCAGTTTGGATTTGAAGTTGCATTTATAAAATCTCAGTAGTGGGCTCAAGTTGCTGCAACATTTTCCTAAAAGAAACTTGAGGAGGAGGGTGTTTGCCTCCATATCACTCCTTAAAAGGGACGCATCCTTGTGCATCATCACTTACTCTAGCTCATCTGGGAAAGGAAAACACTTGGTGCTGTGGGTGCTTTGGGCAACACTTGAAAACTAGAAGTGATGAAGCTCTGTGAGCTGAGAATCACCCTCCCTCCCACACGCTGCACGAACATGACGTCCTGTTCTGCCGAGTGTGGAGGAGGATGTTCAGGGAGAGCTCGAGTGGGCATGCCTGTCTGTGAGCAGGTGGGTGGAGCTAGCTTTACGCATTTATTGACCTGCGTAAATAGGCGTGTTACTGGGGACACCAATATGTGTATTTAGCAGATGCCACGTGTACCTTCAGTTCTGTTTATTTTGGTCTTGTGCTTATTTATTGATATTTGCATATCTGATTCATTTAACTTTGAAAGCCAAAGTGTTTGTAATTCAAAAATTGATGCCCAGAAGCAGAAAAATCATCAGAACATTCTGAAACTGGCACTAAAATTCACAAAAAGACAATTTATCTTATATTATTTTATCAACAATAAAATCAAAAAAGCATGACTTTGTCGTAGAAAATTTGTGCACTAGTATAGAAAATTATCATACTTGGATGTATATGCTGCATATTTCATTTTTACATTTTCATTAATCAGTCACTTTGACCTGTTTTATATTGAAAATTAAGAGCAGAGAGTTAATGTAAGTATTATAAATTGAGACTGTACCTAGACTCTCTCGCCAAATATCACAAGTATAGACTCCTAATAAAGTGATAAATGTTGTTTCCTCAACCCAAAAATCAGGTTATAAGAGGTTATTTGATTTTTTTCCATGTAAAGTTTGTCAAAATTTGCACATCATTGCTCTCTTGCAATTTCCCCCACATACCAACTGCCTGAGGGTTTTAGGAGCATTATGACACACCTTCAGATAATGCAGCTGTTCAGTTCACACAGAAGCTTTGCCATCAGGTAAACAGGTGAACTGAGTAGGAGTATGAATGTGAACCTTCACAGCTGAAGAGTGACACCTACTGGATCGATTTTATGATGACAGCATTAAAAGAGAGGCTCCCCTGGACAGGATTCCCTTTTATTGAACAACTCATTGTTGTTTCCTGCAGATTGCCAAGGTGGAGAAGCTGAAGCCTCTGGAAGTGGAGCTGAGGAGGCTGGAGGACCTGTCGGAGTCCATCGTGAATGACTTTGCTTACATGAAGAAGAGAGAGGAGGAGATGAGGGACACTAATGGTGAGAAAACAAAGCATTTAGTCGTAGTGTGAAGACGACAAAGCGAACTAAGTGCATGCTTTATTGTTGCCTTAACACAGACAGAAAAAAGTAAATTACCCTTTTAGGCCCTTGAATAAGAGTCATTGAAATATTCAAAATAGTGATCTCTTTGACATTGATGTAAACTATGATTAGTGGGATTGGCGGGGCATCAATCCAACAGCTCAACCAGCGAAAGGTGATGTCTGTTTTGTTGAATCATTACATGAGGAATATTTCACTGACCAACTTTTCCTTCTCTTTCTCTTCAGAGTCCACCAACACACGTGTCCTGTACTTCAGCATATTCTCCATGTGCTGTCTGATCGGCCTGGCTACATGGCAGGTCTTCTACTTGCGGCGCTTCTTCAAGGCAAAGAAGCTGATCGAGTAGAGTGGACCCGTAGCTCCTTTACCTCGGGGAAAGCTGCCTGCCAGCCAGCCAACACATCCCAACATCCACCCTCCTTGGACTAGCTTCAGCAAACAACAGCAAGTTGAGGTTGAGGGGCTCAAATTCTACTTTTCACGGCTGTAAGGGAAAGAGCACCGGGGTTGTCCTCTGAAAATAAAAAAAACGATCCACCTGCTTATTGAAGTGGTTTGAAACACGAAAAGCGCTGTAGGGAGAAATGCACTGTGAGGCACAGGAGACGTGTTTGTCTCTCTCCATGCTACCTCTCATTTCTATCTGCACCGTTTTGAATGTTGCGACTTACTGAATAAGACCTTATTCCTTCAATCAGTTGAACAGCGATGTTTGATTTTGAGCTTGGATGTGCCATGAGCGAACGTCTTTTGCCCTTCTGTTTATGTAAACATTCTTTGCCACGCCAAGCTAACTCGGTCCTTGGTGCCCCTCTTATCAAGTGAAGGTTATTTGAATAAAGTGGTTTGTTGTTACTTTGATGAAAAAATTGGCGACCACTGAACTTCTGTGTTTTGTCACTTAATTTGCAGACATGTTTGGTAGCTAAATTGTTCTGTGTCTTTAGTTTGTTTTCATATTGTAAATGCTACTTAGTTGCTTAATTTGGTTTACTTTCGTGGCGGGGATTGTGAGCTTTCAGAGTAATATTCTTAGTTATAAAAAGGTCACTATTATGAGCTCTTGCACGTTCTACTTTTGTTTATGAAACACCTGAACATTAATTTATCATAAATCAAATTAGCCAGGAACCAAAACCTTTGTCTTTGTGCTGAAGCAAGTTGCTCTTGTCGGAATATGACGGAAGGCAGTTTTTACAGCGAACGTGAAACACGATCCTAAGAACTTTTTCATAAATTTCCTTTGAGACATTCACCCCTTTATCTTTACACACTGGTAAATTTAGTCATTTGTTTGTAATTTTCTAAATATCACATCACATCTACAGTACTTGCAGATCCATCCAGCTTTTCTTCAGAAATCCATAGGAGGTTTGGGTAACACGAGAGCGTGTGTTTGTTTTTCGACAGGGATTAATTGAGGCATCTGTCATGGATACATTTTTAACAATGGACATGCGCATTGTGCGTAATCAATAATTTTTATGTTGACTGATGAATTTTGTAAATTTGTGTTGGGCTTTTATTCAATAAAATATTGGATGGATTTACATTAGTAATGATGCATTCTTAAATCGTTTTATTTTTTTCCTTATTTGTATCTGACAAAAAAGTCTAGAAAGTGGCTGTTAACTTCCTCCTAATCCATCAGGTAATTTGTGGTGTTGTCTTGGAAAAAAAATTAAATCACTTGAAAGATTTAAAGCTCACAACAATGACCCATGAGAATACCACATCCAATCTAGAAGGGTCTATTTTTGAAGTACAAGTCAGTTTTTAAAAAGGCACAAAAGGAGAGCATCTGTTTTGGTAGAAAGCAAAAGGAGAATATCTGTTAAGTGTAAGAGAAATAAATAAATATGGTTATACAGCACCAGCCCAACATTTATTAACAAACACCTATATTCACTCTTTTTAAATCATGTTGACAACAGAAACTATCAAAATTACCCTGATCAAAACTTTTACCCTGGTGATTTTGGCCTGATAACATGCACACGAATTGACACAAATGAGTTTGAATGTCTACCAAAGGTAACCATCCTCACCTGAGTTTCTGAGCTCTTGACAGATCTTTGCATCTTTCATCCAGTACTACACTGACATTTCTGGATTCTGAGTCATGAGGAAAGCAAAAGAAATCTGGGGGAAAATGTAATCCAACTGGATAAAACAGAAAGAGGATATAAAAAATATATCCAAGGAATTGAGGATGCCAATTAGCAGTGTTCAGACTCTAATTGAGAAGTGGAAAATGAGGGATAGACTGGTAAAAGTTTCAGCCATAACTGCCAGGGAAACTATTCAGAATGCCAAGAAAAACCTGCAAACAACTTCAGCTGAAATTCAGGACTCTATGAAAGAATGTGGTCTTGCTGTTTCAAGATGCACAATAAGGGGGCACTTGGAGAAAATGGGCTGCACGTTCGAGTAGCCAGAAAAAAGCAATTTCCACACAAATTCCACAAATTATCCTGCTTACAATACCAAATAGCACATAGGCAAGCCTCAAAACTTCTGGGACAAAGTCATTTGGAGTGATGAAACCAAAATTGAGCTTTTTGGCCACAACGAATAGCCAATTTTGGCGCTGATGATCCCATTTTAAAATTGTTAACAATAAAATTCATAAAAGCGTCACAAAATTAAGAAGACGTATGTGAAAAATTTGAGATTTCCTAGCAGCTCATGGTAAAGACCTTTAGGGGGCAACAACACTGCTGCGCTGTGTCTGATGAGCCGGGAATTCGAAGCTGAGGAAGAAAAGAACCCGGATGTACTCGTGAAACTTTCCACCTTCCAAACATTGCGTGATACTGACATTTGGAAACACACGGCTGCATTTTTCTTCGTCGTCAAGTGGTTTTAATAACAAGCATGCCGGGCCCAGACAAAGAAACGGAATTAACGGAGCGGGTTGAAGCTTTTCTGTCCGACCTGAAGCGCGGGGGGAGCGGGACGGGGCCGCTGCGGGGCTCCGCGGAAACAGCCCGAGAAACCACCGCCTTACTCCGCAGGATCACGGCACAGGCTCGGTGGAGCAGTGCAGGTCCGGTTCTCCTTTAACTATAGACTCATATCAGAACAGACAAAACATTAGACTGTTATGTTTGTTTCTAAAAATATTTAAGAGTGTTTGATTCTGTTAAACCTTGTTACTGCCCAACAACTCAAATGTGTTGGATATGATTCTGTCATGTGAAACGTGATGTATACAAACCAAGTCACCACCTGGATTCAGCTAAGCAAATAGGGACAATGCTCATGCTGGATAATTACTGCATGGGTTATTATCTTTAGTTATTTAACCCCAGCTGTTACAATGAGTAACTTCTCATTTTTCAAACAACCATGGAGAAAGACACATCCTGTGGTTTGTTTAAGAAGGGTTAAATCATTGTCATGCAAAGAAAGTACTAAAATTGGGTTAAGACCTGTCCAACACATTGTTAAAAAGTGGAAGGATGGTGGGGAACCATCATCTTGGGTGCATCAGAGAAAGAAGAGAGGCAGGTGAAGTGATGTATCCATCATGCCTAGTGCCTACTGTACAAGCCTGTGGGGGCAGTGCTATGATCTGGAGTTGCTGCAGTTGCTCAGGTCAAAGTTCAGCAACATTATGTTCCCAAAGAATGAGATCAGCTGACTACCTTACAATAATTAAC
>RPOG01004666.1:0-41404 GCA_008086565.1 Thalassoma bifasciatum
TCCACTCCGCCTCCGACGGATCGAAGCGAGCGCCAGCGTATTGATCTCTCCGCTTGTTCCCTCTGCAGCCACTTTCCTGCCATATTGCCTCTTCGTGTTTACGAGTTTTCATCTGGTAAAGAACTTCTTCCACATTAGCGTTCTTGATCTTCGCCTGTCACCGTTGTCACACTTGCTCGTTTTTTTTTTTTCTTTTTTTGCTTCCGCGGCAACAGATGAACTCGGCGTTGTCACATTATAATGAAGCCAGGGATGCTTTATAGGGCACCTTTGGTCTGTCTGCTGTTGTTTGGCAGCGTCGGAAATGTTCTCTCCCTAATTAGGCTCAGCAGCAAAATACATTTTTCCCCCATATCTTGCCAATTATCCCACATTCAGAGCAAAACGGTGTGTGTGTGTGTGTGTTTGCATGNTTTTTTTCTTTTTTTGCTTCCGCGGCAACAGATGAACTCGGCGTTGTCACATTATAATGAAGCCAGGGATGCTTTATAGGGCACCTTTGGTCTGTCTGCTGTTGTTTGGCAGCGTCGGAAATGTTCTCTCCCTAATTAGGCTCAGCAGCAAAATACATTTTTCCCCCATATCTTGCCAATTATCCCACATTCAGAGCAAAACGGTGTGTGTGTGTGTGTGTTTGCATGTGTGTGAGTGTTTGCAAAGTTCCATCTGTCCTCTGCTTTGCGGCAGACTTCCATATCGCTCATTATAAATATAAACATTGATTGAATGGAAATTGCGTCTCAGTCATTACTTGACTGTATTCAGACCTCTTGGCTCTCTGTTCACTAATCAGTAAAATGCTCATTTGAATTGCAGATGTTGGTTTCTCTCTTGTTGCTCTTAGAGTGAGTGAGCAGACCTGAGGCTGAGTGAGGTCTCATTATATCTGACTTTTTCACAAACAAACAAACACAATCCATACATGCTCCCCGTTATAAATCCTGATGCGCAGTTTGTTGGTCTAATGCGGCGTCTGATATCCAGGCTCTTGTTTCTGGTCTTTGCGACTTCAAAAACATCTAACGTGGAGATGACAAACAGCTGCTGCACACCTGTTTCTTTGTAGCATGAAAGGTTGAAGATGATGCTACACGTGCGAAACATCTGGGAGAATGTGCTGTGTCATTAGTGAAGGGAGACTTAACTGGTGGGGAGAAATCTGGCAGCGAAACCGACTAAAAACCAAAGGACAGGGATATTGGATCGTCAGCACGACGCCAGGAGACCAAAGTGCAGCGACTTACTTCTCATCACGTTTGATGGCAGATCCTAAGAGTAGACTTGTCAGGCCCTGATTGCAAAACGATTAAAAGTAAAACTTCTGGGGTGCGGAGAGAGGGAGAGAGGTCCAGACAGTGATGTTAACAGGTAAACGTGATGCAACAAGATGTTCCACGCCAACACTTTCATTTGGCCCCTCACAAAAACAGTTACACAAAAACTTTTCTTTCACTCATGGTTAATGGTTTGGTGAAGACATTTATAAACAAACAACTGTATTTACTTTTTTTAAAAATCATAATGACAACAGAAACTTCCAAAATGACCCTGATAAAAGTTGATTTTGTTTGATAACATGAACACAAGTTGCCACAAATGTGTTTGAATGTCTCCTAAAGGTAACCATCATCACCTGTGATCTATTTACTTGTTATCAGTGTGTGTGCATAAAAGGTCAGTGAGTTTCTGAGCTCCTGACAGACACTTGCATCTTTCATCCAGTGCTGCGCTGACATTTCTGGATTCTGAGTCATTGGTAAAGCAAAAAAATTGCTGGGGAAAAGGTAGCCAAACTATATAAAACAGGAAAGGGATGTAAAAAGATATCCAAGGGATTGAGGATGCCAATAAGCAGAGTTCAAACTCTAATGAAGAAGTGGAAAATGAGGGATTCTGTTGAAACCAAACCGCAGTCAGGTAGACCAATAAAAATCTCGGCTGCAACTGCCAGGAAAATTGTTCTGGATGCAAAGAAAAACCCACAAATCACTTCAGCTGAAATACAGGACTCTCTGAAAGAATGTGGTCTGGCTGTTTCAAGATGCACAATAAGGAGGCACTTGAGGAAAAATGGGCTGAATGGTCGAGTCGCCAGAAGAAAGCCATTTCTACTCAAATGCGACAAAGTATCTCACTTACAATATGCCAAACAGCACAGAGACAAGCCTCAAAACTTCTGGAACAAAGTCATTTGGAGTGATGAGACCAAAAGTGAACTTTTTGTCCACAACCATAAACATTGTTCCATTTGGAGAGGAGTCAACAAGGCCTATGATGAAAGGTCCACCATTCCTACTGTGAAACACGGAGGTGGATCACTGATGTTTTGGGGATGTGTGAGCTACAAAGGCTCAGGAAACTTGGTCCAAACTGATGAATGAAGGATGAATGCAGCATGTTATCAGAAAATACTGGAGGAAAATTTACACTCATCAGCCCAGAAGCTGCACATGAGACGTACTTGGACGTTCACACATGATAATGATCCAAAACACAAGGCCAAGTGGACCTGCCATTGGCTACAGCAGAATAAAGTGAACGTTCTGGAGTGGCCATCTCAGTCTCCTGACCTCAGTATCATTGAGCCACTCTGGGGAGATCTCAAACCTGCAGTTCATGCAAGACAGAGCAAGAATGTACAGGAACTGGAGGCTTTTTGCCAAGAAGAATGGTCAGTTTTACCATCTGAGAAAATGAAGACCCTCATCCACAACGAGCACAAAAGACTTCAAGCTGTCATTGATGTTAAAGGGGGAAATACACGCTATTAAGAACTGGGGGATGGAAACTTTTGATCAGGGTCATTTTGGAAGTTTCTGTTGTCATTATTATGATTTAAAAAGAGGAAACATCTCATGGTCTCCTAATTGAACCCCATGAGATCTAGTTTGAGCTTCTTTGGAATAAAAGATGATTTCCTGTCGCTCACCTCACTCTGACTTCAGACTCTTCAGTGCCTGAACTCACCACACTCCTGTTTCCCTAAATCTGCATCCCGCTTCTTAAAATAAGCACATCTTTGTGGTCAAACTTTACCAAACTACACAGTAACACCATCGAAAACACAAAGGGAGCCCCATCGCGAACACATGCGCGCACAGTAAACATGACAGGATTGCTGGTGTTTGTCTTGTTAGGGGGGAGAAATGAGCGGAGATAAGGAGCTGTGATCCTCCTGTTTGTTTTCGTCTCTATCACAGCAACCTGACAGCAGTCATACTCCTCAAACAAAGACAGATGGCTTCCGGGAAAGTCGGGAAAAGTCTGTCGCCGTCTCTTTCC
Source organism: Thalassoma bifasciatum (assembly GCA_008086565.1). Classification (NCBI taxonomy): domain Eukaryota; kingdom Metazoa; phylum Chordata; class Actinopteri; order Labriformes; family Labridae; genus Thalassoma; species Thalassoma bifasciatum. Next base: position 3,283 of record RPOG01004666.1, read on the forward strand.
CCTTATCCCTCTATCTATTTCTGTCCCCGTCTCAGACTCCTCCAGTCTTTCACTGTTTTCTCTGCAGTTTGATTCTTATGCAGCGACAAAACTTCACTTTAGTAACCCTCTGCCTCCTCTCACTTTGTAAGATGAGGAAATATTATTTGTTTATATTCCACCAAGGTGATAAGATGTCAAAATATTAGGGTTACACATGGCAACAGTGACCACTTTCAGGCAGCAAAGCTCACCTACGTAATTATTCATATACACGAGTTGAAAATTTCAATAAAGTGTTAAGTAGAGTTTCAAAATGCAAAAAGAAGAAATGGGAGTGAGACAAAAAAAACTATGTAAGCAGTTTATGAAAAACAACAATTTAATTTAAAAAGTTTCAGACCACAACTCAAACAAACCTGAAAAAGTTTCAAATTAGAAACAAAGATTTGAAAAAAAGGACTCAGTAATGAGGAGCTCCACCATTCTTGTTGATCTCTCCATCATGACAGTAACTTTGGACGCCATCAGGACCATCAAGGTTCAATTTTTTTCCTCAGAGAATCAAACTTTCTTCCACCTTTCAATGTCCCATGATGCTCTCTGTCAAAGTCCAAACAGGAAATTTAGTGGAAGGAGACAAGGACCCCCCTACCTGGCCTCTTGGAGATCCCTGCAAAAGTACAAACAGATTCAAAAAGACAACATAAGACTTTCATAACCATTACAGTTATTTGAAACTCTCTTTTTCTGTTTGTCGTGAACATTTTTTGAAATGTTAATGCGAAAAAAAAAAAGTACAGAATTCCATTTTCACCATTCATAAGGTAAAAATAGCTTTGTGGAGATTTATCCCTTTTTCTTTTTGAACATAAAGAGTGAACATTCTGAGATAATTGGATAATTTTAAACTTTTTTTTTTTTTTTCATGGTCTTGACTTTTTGTCTCAGAATTTGGACTTAAATATCTCATTACTTTGATATTATATTACACAATTTGATTTTTTTTTATCTCATAATTTGGACTTCAATATCTCATTACTTTGATATTATATTACACAATTTGATTTTTTTTTATCTCATAATTTGTACTTCAATATCTCATTACTTTGATATTATATTACACAATTTGAATTTTCTCTTATGTTTTGACTATTTGTTGTAAAATTTGGATTTTTTTAATACCTTGACTCTTAAGCTTGAAATTTCATTCCCCCCCTCATAATTCATAATTCAGCTGTCTATTTTATAACTTTAACTTTTCACCTACATATCATATTTTTGACTTTTGTCTCAAAATGTGCCTCCTAATCTCACGACTTTTACTTTTTGGCTCATTATATTGACCTTTTATCTCAGAACTCTGATTTTTTTAAAGATATTTTTTGGGCTTTTCTGCCTTTAATTGGATAGAGGAGGACAGTGGATAGAGTAGGAAAGGGGGAGAGAGTGGGAAACAGGCCACAGGCGGGAATTGAACCCGGGCCACCCGCTTGAAGGCAGACCTGATGGTGCGCGGCCATATCTACTAGGCCATCTGTGCCCCAAAACTCTGATTTTTATTGCATATCTCAAAATTTGGGGTTTCTATCTCAGAAGTCATATTTTTATTGCATATCTCAAAATTTCCAGCTTTTATGTCAAAATTTGGCTTAACATGGACAAAAAGCAATCTTAAAAGAGGGGTACTACTATATATTTGTATACTACAGAGTTTCACGTTTTCCTGCAAAGAGGATATTTGCTCATGACAGTGTGAACACATGACAGAAAATGAAGTTGAAACTATATTTTTGCGCAGATTTTTTCATTTCGAGGCTGTTGAACTGACTATTTCTCTTTAACTGTTGTTTTCAGTAAATGTCTGACTTCAGTCCACGATGTTGTAGCTGCAGCAATCATCCAGAGGCAATTTAAGTCGTCTCTGCTTTATTTCTCAAAGTCACGCCTGATTTTATGGAAACATTTGCATATTGGCCTCTTTTCTCTTCACTGTAAAGATCACATATTGAAAGTTCCTCGCTGTTTCTCTGCTGCTGTGAAGAAAGTCTTTCTGGGACATTTAATGAGGTGTGTAAGAATTTCTTCTCTCGGTACATCTGCTTGTTCTTAAGCGTTTATTTCACATTTGTTTAATTAATTTTTACAAGTGCAGGCAAAAAAACTTTGTGTGAGACATTATAACTTTGGGTTTTACTCAGATTTACGTGTTAGTGGTGTAAGTGTCTCACAGTTTAGGATTTCTTCGACTATACTTCTTCTTTCAGACAGTTGCTCTTTCTGAATGATGATCGTGGTGTGAGAACCTGTCACTGACGTCGCTCTCCTGCTTCGGCAGCAGCGTCGCGCCGCTCTGTTTGGAGTCAACAGGGGGACGGTGAATTCCGGAGAGGCCGCGTGTGGCTGTCTGGGTGAATACAGACGAGACGCCGGCTCCCTTGTCTCTCCGAGAAGCAGTGGAGCGTCCACTTCTATCTCACACACTGGCAGGCTTCCACCCAGCTATCTCATACCTTTCATTTTAGGGTTTATGAACTCGCATGCATGCAAGAGCGAGCACATGCACGTGGGAAACGGGAAAGTGAAAACGCACGGTCTTTCAATTTAGATGATTTCATGCAAGTTACTCAGGGACTGTATCTACATCCAAGTTTCAAAGTTTGGTTTGTTTGATTTTTAGATCCACCTCATGTTTAAAACCCTGCTCCTGCACATGCTGACTTCTCCATGAACTCTTTCAAACTGAATGACACGATACATTTCTGATAATCTCAACATCCTGTCACTGAATTTTCCCAATCTGTACATAGATGTGTAATTCTTTCCCTTATTTGGAAGCAGACGAATCCTTTCACATGTTTATTTACACTTGATGTCAAACATTCAGATACAGGACTTTTCATACATTAAGTCTCAAAACCTGTTTGTTTCTGACTCATGTGCTGACATTGGACATATGTTACCTTTTAAGCTTCTTTCTTTTACCTTATTCTTTATTTTGAAGCTCTCAAAGACCTGCCAAGTATAACAAAGCCATTCTTATTTAGACGCTCAGAGCGAATCCCATTATGACTGATGGATTAAACAATGCAAGAATTTGACTCAAGACGTCACTTATCTCACAATCAATGTTGAGTTTTTGTTAAATGTTCATGTTTGATGATAATATGCCAATGATCAAGCATTACAACTAAGTTGCTCACAACTTGAGTAAAATCTCATGGAACAAATGAACAGATTCATTGGAAACAGGAGCATCCCCAAAAGGCTCAGTCCTTCACAAGCAAAGATGGAGTCAGGTTCACCACTTTATCAACAACTGCGTGAGCAAATAGTCCAACAGTTTCAGAACAATGTTTCTCAACGCACAACTGCAGGAATTGATGGATTTCATCATCTACAGACCATAATATCATCAAAAGATTCAGAGAATCTGGAGAAATCTCTGCACGTAAGCAGCAAGGCCCAAAACCAATATTGAATGGCCGTGACCTTTGACCCCGCAGGCGGCGCTGCATTAAAAACCCACATCATTGTGTAAAGGATATTAGCACGTGGGCTCAGGAACACTTCAGAAAACCATTGTCAGTTAACACAGTTCATCACTACATCTACAAGTGACAGTTCAAACTCTACCATGCAAAGACAAAGTCAGACATCAACAACACACACAAACGCCGCCGCCGGCTTCTCTGAGCCCGAGCTCATCTGAGATGGACTGAGGCAAAGTGGAAAAGTCTGCTGTGGTCTGACGAGTCCACATTTAAACTCTTTTTGGAAATCATGGACGTGGTGTCCTCAGTGCCAAAGAGGAAAAGGACAATCCAGATTGTTCTCAAAGCAGCATCTGTGATGGTATGGGGGTGTGTTAGTGCCCATGGCATCATGGGTAACTGTCCCAGTATCAGTGAAGGCAGCATTAATGCTGAAAGGTACAAACAGGTTTTGGAACAACATCTGCTGCCATCCAAGACACTTTGTCTTTTTCAGGGACGTCCCTGATTATTTCAGCAAGACAATGAAACCAAGACACATTCTGCTCCTGTTACAACAGCGTGGCTCTGTAGTAGAAGAGTGCAGCTACTAGACTGACCTGCCTGCAGTCCAGATCTGTCTCTAGACCTCATAGTGTTGAGTTCTTCATCGACAAGAATGTGAAATAATTCCAGCTCCAAAGCTTCAACAATTAGTGTCCTCAGTTCACAAACACTTATTGAGTGCTGTTGAAGGAAAAGTGATAAAACACAGTGGGGAACATGAACCTGTCCCAGCTTTTTAGGAATATTTGTGAAAAAAAAAGAAGTTCATCAGTTTGAACAGTAATTATGAAGTGAAATAACTGAATGTATATTAAATATTTGATAAGCAAATCATTAGATTTTGTTTTTATTTTTTTTTACAGATAACATCCCAACTTCATCATCAGTTATAAGCTAAATGTATTGATAGATTGTTGAAGTCTAACTCCTAAAACTGGTCCATCTGGTTCTCCTGAGCTTCAGGACAGCACGAGGGAATAAATATTGTTCATGAACCTGATTCCCACATGTATGACATCACCTAATTTAAATGTTTGTGAATCTGTACATTGTTGATTTCCATCTCTTTGCAGCTGTTGTTTTTCATTCTCTGAGAGCCGAACAGTATTTCACAGGATCTTCTGTAATGAGCTGCAGCAGCCAAACACAAAGCTTCCTTTTGTTCCTTTATTGATGCACTCCTTTTGTTAATTTTACATTTTTTTTTCTGCTGAAAAACAACAAACTAACGTCTTTCACTTCTGTGGTTCAGTTTCTCAGAGGTCAAAGGCTGCGACTCTTGTTTTCCCGGGCAGATTGTTAACACTCATTTGCTCTGAACATAACAAGCATGCTTGACTGACAAACATGTATGGAGGACAGATTAATTGTTCATGAAACCCTGCCACACTCTGACATGTTTTCAACTCTCAACGCTCCAAATATTTGGCCGAACCTCCCCCTTCAAACCTCCACACCAAAGCCGAGTAAATAACATGTCATTTTCATGCCTTTTGATCATGCAGCTATTCGGAGTGAACCTCCTGAGGTTTAGGTGCAGGGGCGATGCTCTGCTGTTATAATAAGTTGAGTTTTTCCCTCTCTCTTTCACTTTTTAGGAGTGAGGGTTTGAAAAAGAATAATAAAACAACTGTCAGCTAATTGGCAATAGGAGCGCACGATGGAGGAATAATAATAAAAAAAAAAAACTACAAAGCTTCACCACGAGGGAAATGTGGAAGCTCCACGCACTCAAAGGCACATACAGTGGAGTTTTAAGGGCAGAAAAATCCCTCCTCTGCTACTTTTATGCTTTCATTGTTCAAATTTTCATTTCTCCTTCACACACACTCGCGGATACGGTTCATCTTAATGCCGCAGTCAGTCGGCGTCTGAAGCAGTTAACTAAGAGCAGCAGCAGGACATCGCTGACAGCTCCAACCCAGACCTGACTCCAGCAGCAGACAGAAGGGTTTTTTTTAGACTTTTTCTTTCAAAGATGTAAGAGATGTGCAGCTTTCACTTTAAGCAGTGAGCTCCTAAACTCAGGGAAAGTGCAGTAAGTCAGTTAGTGTTGAGCACATTCACCTGATGAAACCTGAGAGAGACAGTTACTGAGAACCATCAGTGGAAACGCTAAAGTAATCAGAGCTCCTGCTGATCCTACAAAAGTCCTAAATCAGGCTCTAAATGTCAAAATTCACTTGTGACAGGTCTTGGATTTTAACTGCACAAAGGTGAATTTTGATTCACACAGTTACTGCAGATTTCTGGGCTGAGGATACATAATAAAACTCCTATTCCACTATATTCCAAAGGTAGAGCAGAAGAATTATTATGATTTTTTTAACCGTCACTCTGAGGCAAAAAGTCAACATTTTAGAATTCTGACTTTAATCTCAGGATTCTGAATTTGATAGCAGAATTCTGGCTTTTCAGAATTTTTTTTCCCCTCCTCTTCATTTTTTGTGACTATTTTTGAAAGTCAGTAATTTCAAAAACTCCACACCAGACATAAAACATCCACCACATCACTTCTACACCTTGTCATCTAAATCTGGGTGAAATTTGAGCTTTTTAGGTAAAACCTCATAGGAGTTGCTGTCCACATCCTCGTCCAAAGACTCTGCACAAATAAAAGCAGCTTCATCAGTGCTCAGTGTCCTGTTTTTAGTCGACTTTGTTTCTTCCTGAAAAGGTTCGCCAGAAATCATGAAGTTATAGTCACTGATGGCCCTTTTCCACTGACTCTCCTTGGCCCTACTCTACTCGACTCTACTCGGTTTATGTTGCATTTCCATTAGCACGGTACTACGCGTCAGACGCCAGTTTTTAGTACCTACTCTACCCTGGTTCCAAGCGAGCTAAGCCGATACTAAAAGGTGACGTGGACGGTCTGCCGGTCACTCATTGGTCAGAGAATGTCGTCTCTGCAGCTTCTGACTCTGAACAAATCACTTACAAGAGGCAAAGGAATAAGTCAGCGACGGGTTTTTAATGACATTTAAACCTGACGGCACAGAACCAGACTGAATGAAGACAAAATACAGCCCTAAAATGCTCCTTCATGATTCCTAAATAAGTTAAAAGTCCTTTTTAAACCAAAAAGAAGTTAACAGCAAAGATAGTTGGCTTTAAAGAGTCTTTTAAATTAAATCAAAGTTGGTCGGTGCAGGAGCGATCTGTCTGCCACGAGAGTCTTTAAGCACCAATCAGTCCATTAATCCACAGGGAACCAAAAAGGAAAACCAGTTCAAAGAAGAATGATTGATCAACAAAAAATCTCTGCTATACCAGGCCCAAAAATCAAAAATTAAAGTGATCTCACTGGATCCAGGGAAGAGTTGATGTCAGGAAGCAGCTCCTTCGTTTTCCTCCGCGTGCAGCAGCACCAGGCTGTTGTTTACCTCCGTTGTCATGACACCCGACATTTAGCTGCTGTGTTACTTTAATTAAATCTTTTGAAAGCTTTTTTTTCCCTTTAAAGACCACAGTGGCACATATGTTTGTACAAAATGATGTTTGTGTGGCGTTATAGATGAACATGCACGCACTTTAGCGCAGCACTTTAGCGCAGCTGTGTTATAAGATCCACGCCCACCGTGAGTCTGTAGTCGGGCTAGAGGAAAAGATAACCAAACCATGTACAGTCGAGTAGGGCTGGAATTGTATAGTGGAAAAGCGCCATGATTGTTCCTCTTCTGTTGCGCACATGAATGTGAATAAAGACAGCAGCAATAAATAGGTCTCGCGAATCATCTAAATGGCTACAGCTAACTTCCTATGAAGGGTATGGTGATTGGTTAGTGACAGAACTGTCAGCCAATGAACAACCACCTCTCTAATAGAGCTTTTAGACAAGACCTGTGTGTGCTATCGTCCAGTCAAGCAGGGAGAGCTCGTTGTCTATCACAGGCTGTCCTGGGATGAAAACTCAACAAAAAGTGATGCGGCCACTTTCGTCTTGCAGCTTGAAGCTTAAAGAAACAGACATACTCAGCTTTGCCAGATTGACATTGAGGAGGAAATGCCCTAAGACTGTGAAGCTGCTGTTATTGATGAGAACGGACACGACAGACAGACAAACAACAGACTTTACAGGAGAAATTTCACCACTTGGAATAATTTGATGAAACAACACTTTTGATATGTTTGAACTCTGGATTCCTCTGGTGGAAAGGAGAGTGAATATTCAGGGTACGGGCGTCAGGATGTGACGCAATGACCCCAAACAGGGAGGACGTCCACGTTGTTGTGATCTATATCTGAGCAAACTTAGAAACAAACTGTGACAGAGGTCAAACTTTTAATAAATGTTGTATCATGGATCTGAGACACAGAAATGTGAAGTCCACTACTCAGGATCGTATGAGGTTTTAACATTACAACAGAGCTTATGGTGAATCTATTCTGAGGTCTAAAAGCTATGTAAGTATCTGTGTACGTGCGGTTAAACCTGCAGTAACATGGAAACCTTGGTGCCCACATTCACATGTAAAGATATTTCCATTCATGCAGTTATACAAACACAGCAATCACTCACACATCAACAGGGTATAAAAAAAAACCTTTCAACAATGTTCCTTTCTGGGATCAAATGACACAAGCCGTCACATGGCGGAGGACAAATTTGCTCTCTTCCGCCGTGCTAATAATACGCTATCATCGGGCCGAACCTCAAATGCAGCGCTCATGGCCGTAATCTTGTTGTCAGCTGTCTCGCGGCGTGGATGACGCGCAGACACTCAAAGCCATTTGGCGTGTAGAGCTGAGATCCCACAGCCTCGGCTTAATTGGATTTTGAAATGCAGTGAGTGTGTGTGTGTGTGTGTGTGTTGAAGTGCGTGATCATCTGTGGGTGTGTGCACATATGCAGCGGTAATGCTGAGTGTTTTCATATGTGCACGCACGTCTGACATGTAAACCACACATAGAGAAATATATTCCTGTCAGGTAAGAAGATCATCAGCTGCACAGCTCTGGAGAAAAACAGCCGTGATCTTTAACAGCTTGAGTTTGTCTGACTGATTTAATAAGAGCATTATCTGTGGATTTTCTTCTCCTGGGTTTGAGGAAAAATACTCCTTGACAAGTAAGAGCTGGTATTCTACATTGAACTGGTTTCCAACAATTAAAATCTCATCAATAATGACCATGTCCTGCTGTTTGGATCTGTAAGTGTTGGATTAAGAGGATGAAAAACCAGCAAACAATCCAGAGGGTTTCAAAAGGACGTCTTCTTCCACACTTTCAAGGAGGATTAAACGAAAGAAATGTGTCAACATTGAATACAAATATTTCTCAAACCAGTTTACTTTGGATTCGAGTCCAGACAGCAGAATTCGAACCACTGATTCCAATAATAAACATGTACAAATACGTCTTCTGCCTTCGGCTCTAATTCGCCGCGTGTTCACCCTCCACACATGTGAACGTTACCCTCTCGCTGAACCCGTCCAAGAAGCTTTACATTAACAAGACGTGATGTTTTACACTCTCTGAACTGTTGGGAAAGAAAGTTTTTTTTATGGTTTATAATCATAAAAACCTGAAAAAGCAATAGAAAATGGTGTCAAAACAACACGTCAAGGGTCTGATCCACTAAGAGAGTTGGGAGAGCAGAGTGGCTGTAAATGAAAAATGGAGTTTGAAGCTATGGGGTTGGAGGTATTGGTGGAGGACATGATGAATAGAGACAGTGAACAGCACTATTATATATACCTTTAATTATTCTCTACAATTTTGTGTTCTCTAGTGGCTGTGAAAGTTCAATTTTGTTTTCAAAACATGACAGTACTTGAGTTCATTCATGTTTTTTTTTGTTTGTTTGTTATGCTTTGCTTTAGTTTAATAACGTTAAAAATGCTTTGTTATGAGTCATTTACTGCATCCTGAGTGGGAATTGGATATGTCCATCCTGTGTAGCATATCATTCAACACTTGGGACAGCACACCAGGAACAGTGCTCTGAAAGACGCCGGCACTAACTGTGCTGATGTGCTGTAATGATCCAGACGAAAGAAAATTCAGCTCTGTGAGGAGTTTTTCATGATTTATCTTTGAGACTGGCTCCAAATCAGCTCTAAGCAATATTATTTATACTCTGAATTAATATCAACAATTTTGTGTTCTCTAGTGGCTGTTAAAGTTCAATTTTCTTCGTTTTGAAACATGACACTACTTGAGTTCATTCATGTTTTTTTTTTTCTTTTTTGGTTTAATCATATTTAGAATGATGTATTTTGAGTCATTTACTGCATCCTGAGTTGGAATTGGATATTCTTGTCCATCCTGTGTAGCATAGCATTCAACACTTGGGACAGCACACAAGTCAAAAGTACTATGGAAGACGCCGGCACTGACTGTGCTGATGTGCTGGAATGATCCAGACAAAAGAAAATTCAGCTCTGCAAGGAGTTTTTCATGATTTATCTTTAAGACTGGCTCCAAATCAGCCCTAAGCAATATTATACATTCTTTTAATTAATATCTACAATTTTGTGTTCTCTAGTAGCTGTTAAAGTTCAGTTTTGTTCATTTCAAAACATGACACTACTTGAGTTCATTCATGTTTTCTTTTCTTTTTTGGTTTGATCACATTTAAAATGCTGTATTTTGAGTCATTTACTGCATCCTGAGTGGGAATTGGATATTCTTGTCCATCCTGTGTAGCATAGCATTCAACACTTGGGACAGCACACCAGTCAAAAGTACTATGGAAGACGTCGGCACTGACTGTGCTGATGTGCTGGAATGATCCAGAAGAAAGAAAAGTCAGCTCTGCAAGGAGTTTTTCAAGATTTCTCGTTGAGACTGGCTCCAAATCAGCCCTAAGCTCATCCAGCAGCTCATGTGTAATGTGCTGAAAATCAACACAAAACACCAACCATGATTGGTTTAACTTTCACACATCTCAGTGCAGTTGCTCAATGTTTACATCTACATCTTCTCCCAGTATTTTGTGCGTTCTGATAATTGACCTGTCTACCTTGTGGCAAGATTAAGTGATCAGTGATCTTCATAAAAAATAACTCAGTGAGCTCCTTTCTCCTAAATCCATTCAAGTGGGAAACCCTAAGTGAAAAATGAGTAGCGTACACATCCGTGAAGGCTTCACTAAGGCTGGACAATATCTACAGGTGTAAGAGGAACATATGTTGCCTCCCAGACATTGAATTTTACATGTTTCTGCAAGACAATAACCACTTTCTGCATGTATAACAACAATATGGCTCTGAAGTAGAAGAGTGCAGGTACCTCAACTCTAAGGCTCTTAAAGGAGCAGTACTTTGGCGTCACTTCTCATAATGGGGGGAGATGGTTGTCTTAGTTTTGTACAATGAATTTGAGAAGCAGTTCAACACAAACAAGTGGAGCTCAAAGTTGTTTTATTTACAAGAGAAAGTGCTGATCCAGAGTTGTTGATATTGTATGTTTACTTAAGGAGCTGAGGTCAAGAAACAAAACACTCACAGACACACGCACACAAACTTTTGCAGTCTACAGCTGTCCTGTTTACTATTGATTTTTGTGTTTAGCTGAAAGCCGCCTGCTGCTGCTGCTGCTGCGTCTCCACATCAGTTTACTTTATGATCAACTCCTTCAGCTTCAAGTACCAGAATGACCTCATGTCACCGAATCCTCCTCCTTCATCCCTGACAGTGTTGCACAGCCATCGCCCTGCGTGTTATCAGTGTTGATATCAGCTCAAGAATCTGATGTGGGGGGGGGACACGACGATGACCTAAAAGAGTTGTGGGGTAAACAGGAGCTAAGCCGGGCCAGTGTTTACATGCAGCGCTGCGGTTTGTTGCAACACGAGTCTCCTGGGAGTCCTGAGAACAGCCGAGCGAGGCTGTAAACAAGAAGAGAGGGGATCTTGGGAAAATAAGCTGATAAACTGAGGTCACATCCGTCCGTGTTGTGTGATTCAGAAGATTAATCAATGTGGCTGTAGGATGAGTCATTACTCAAATATTTGAACTCAGCGAGGCAGCTCCACCACGAGAAGAATCATAGCAAGAGTCCAAAACAGAAAAAACTCTGCTAACTCATCCTTTCATATGTTAAAGACAGAATAAAGAGTTTAAATTCTAATAACAGGAAACAGCATTGAGGATTAAGGCGTGCAGGACCCACTGGTGGAAAGTAATGACAATGCAATGTTCTGATCCCGTCCTAACTCAAAATAGAGGTCCCATGTGCTCCGATGTTTGCAAATGATGCAAACATGAACTTTAAATGAGATTTTACAAACTTTTCTCATTACCTTCTTTTCATGTACGGAGTTTTAAACAACCTCGTTTATGTGTGGAGTGATGTCGTCATTTAAACACCATCAAAAACGACTTATACACATTATAGACCACTATTTTCACACTTTTGACCAAGTTATACCTATAATTATAGTTTCAACTGGACTGGACTGAACACAGGAGTGTATTTGATTTGAGTTTCAAGAATGGCCTCTTCTAGCAGATCGTGAAGCAAAAATAGAGACTCTGTAAAGGTCTTCGACAGTAACAGTGACGCACGTGTTTTTTAAAAAAAAAAAGAGTTTCCAATGATGAATTATTTTTAATTAGTGCTGAGTGACGCACACTCCTACATCTCAGTCAGGCAATCATAGCAGATGTAAAGAGACTGGAAATGACCCGAACCAAGAAGAGAATGAAAGTGAAACTCAGCAAGAAGCTGAAAAAAGTGAATCTAGGGCTGAATAAATGAGCTGGCAGGAAGAGAATCTCCTTTTTAAACTCTAGAGGACGAAGAAGTGTAGAAATCTGGATTTTTACACCTTACTCACTTTCTAAAGTTGTAGGTTTGTGTGTGTTTCTAAGTATAATCCTGATCTTTTAAAAAGTTGTGACTTCTTAATATATTCAAATGATCAAAATCTGAAGGTCGCCAAATCATTTCAACTTTAGATTTCATTAAAAATAGTTCAAATTAAACAATTCAACTGTTCAAACTGTTTTATTATTTTGAGATAAACTTGGCCCTACTCTACTCGGTTTGTGTTGCGTTTCCATTAGCGCGGTACTAAGCGTCAGACGCCAGTTTTTAGTACCTACTCTACCCTGGTTCTAAGCGAGTAAAGCTGATACTAAAAGGTGACGTGGACGGACTGCCGGTCACTCATTGGTCAGAGAATGTCGTCTCTGCAGCTTCTGACTCTGAACAAATCACTTACAAGAGGCAAAGGAATAAGTCAGCGACGGGTTTTTAATGACATTTAAACCTGACGGCACAGAACCAGACTGAATGAAGACAAAATACAGCCCTAAAATGCTCCTTCATGATTCCTAAAGAAGTTAAAAGTCCTTTTTAAACCAAAAAGAAGTTAACAGCAAAGATAGTTGGCTTTAAAGAGTCTTTTAAATTAAATCAAAGTTGGTCGGTGCAGGAGCGATCTGTCTGCCACGAGAGTCTTTAAGCACCAATCAGTTCATTAATCCACAGGGAACCAAAAAGGAAAACCAGTTCAAAGAAGAATGATTGATCAACAAAAAATCTCTGCTATACCAGGCCCAAAAATCAAAAATTAAAGTGATCTCACTGGATCCAGGGAAGAGTTGATGTCAGGAAGCAGCTCCTTCGTTTTCCTCCGCGTGCAGCAGCACCAGGCTGTTGTTTACCTCCGTTGTCATGACGCCCGACATTGAGCCACTGTATTACTTTAATGAAATATTTTGAAACTTTTTTTTTTTCCTTTAAAGACCACGGAGGCAGTTATGTTAGTACAAAATTATGTTTGTGTGGCGTTATAGATGACATGCACGCTCTTTACCGCAGCTGTGTTATAAGATCCACGCCCACCGTGAGTCTGTAGTCGGGCTAGAGGAAAAGATAACCAAACCGTGTAGAGAGAGTAGAGTAGAGCTGGAATTGTATGGAGGAAAAGTGCCATTAGAAAACCCTTTATTCAGCCTCTGTCTGTTGTTTTGGCTGCTGTCTCTTTAAAGCTACCTGCCACACAAACCCCCTTCCTTCTGATTGGCCAGCCCTTTAGAGGCCTGTCAGGGGCAGAGCTATGAGCAGACCTTAGTGTTTGAGGCCCACCCCTCACACCTGAGCTGAGTAGAGTCGAGTAGAGCTGGAATTGTATAGTGGAAAAGCGCCATTAGACCACCTGGACCCTCCTACTACAGAGCCACGCTGTTGTTATTCATGTGGTTTTATTGAGCCTCGTTCACTAATAAATACGTAGAAATGTTCTCAATCACCACACAAAATAAAAACATGCAAAATCACTCTCTGGATAATTTTGCAAACAAATAAATTAATAAGTCTGAGTGAATGTTGAAGCTGTGTGTGCATCATTTGCTCAGATAATGTTTAAACAAATGCAACTGCACAAATTTAGGACACTGTAGTTGAGGATTTATTAAAGCTAAAAAATATGACGTTGTGATGTGCACATTACTATATTTTTAATGTAAACTAAGTATTTAATTGAAGATTCAGTATTATCAGCACGATGGGAGAGAGAAGATATCAGTTTCATGGTTATTTAATAAATTTCTCATTATTAGTTGTTTATATCCAAACTTGTTTGTGCTGCTGATATCAAATTTAAGAATTTGTACATTTAATAGAAGAGCAACATTTTTCAGATTCAACACGGTTCAGAAAACATCATATTCTTTGTTTAATCAACATTTTACAGATCGTCTCGACTTCTCTAGAGTCAGGTTTGTAGCTGCAGTTGTTATTCTGAGGGAATAAATGTATCCTTGAAGACGTGTATAAAAATATATCTGCCGTTTGTGAGATAAATCACGCTCTCTGTGTTGATATTATTTTGTAATTATGAACTTTATAACAATAAGCTCAACTTTACAGGCTGCAGGTTGGCTTGTAATTGGATTTTCAGAGCGATGTGCTCGCGTGCGATAGTGTGCGTTGGTGAATTTGGAGTCGTGACAGTTCACATCTGTCTCTCTCCCTCTAGTTCTCTCTCTCTCTTTCTCACACACACACACACTGTTTCAGGATGTGCTGGTAACACAGGGGGGTCTACGTTAGTGTGTGTACGAGTGAGGTGAGTGTGTGTTTATGTGTGTACAGAGGCAGGAGGTTTTTCTGTGTGTGTGTGTATCCAGGGCACATTGTCTGGACAGGGAAAATGAGAATGGATGGGATTGTAATTACTGAATGGAGATATCCACACAGTGTGAAATTAGAAAAGGCTGGGCGAAAACCTCCCACGGGCACCGCCGGTAAAGAGAGAGTAGTTGTCATGGTGATAGGTGAATTCAAACAGGGCTTCACAAACCTTCAGGGAAAGAGGTGTGAATGTGTGTGACTGAGTTTCTCCTTTAGGTGTGTGTGTGTGTGTGAGTGTGTCGCACTGTTTATGGATTTTTTTTGTGAAAGAGGAGAGAAAAGTTGCTGTGACCTTGATAAAAACTCCGAATATTGTGTTTTCAATTTTTCTGTCTTCAAAAGGTGCTGAGTGTTACCTGAGAGTGTGGGAGTTTGTCCCAAGGGCGACATTTCAGCGAGGGAGGGGGGGAGGTGGGGAGAGGGAGTGGGGTGAGCGTGGCCCACATCTGTCAGAAACTTAGTTTTGTCCTCAGACTTGAGCGTTTTTATAGATGCAATGACTCACATCTCTGCGTTGATTAAAGGCACAAACTCTCCTCCTTCTCCCGTGTTGTTGTCGCTCGCTCACGGCAGTTTCTGTTTTATGAGCAGGAGCCACTTTCTCTCTCCTTTTTTTCCATCTCAGACTCAAAACAAACCTTTCTATTTGCAGAGATTTGTTGCTACAAGCCTGGACAGACACTCGTCGACCTGACAATGTTTAAGCAGCTTCAACCCTAAAACTCAACCCATGTTCTAAAAACCCCAAAAAGAGGATTCTGCAAAAACAAAAAAAAAAACAAAGTAGTTTCAAAACCCATGAATTTATTTAAAAAACTCTTCTACTGAACATTTTCTGTAATGTAAACATAATTAATGCAGTTTCCTGTTTCCTGTTTTATTCTCTTCACTTTCAAATAAAAGTCTAATGTTACGGTTGCACCACCCTGACATTTGACAAGTTGAAAATTACGGGACAAAAGTTTTTTAAATTTCTCAACAGCTTTAAAATTCTTTTTATTCGCAAAGAATTTTTTATTTAAAAAGGTTCAAGCATAAAATAATGCCACTGTGTTTTTAATTTCCATTTACAATAACTGACATTCAATTTTTAGAGTTTAATTACTGTGGATACTTGTCAGGACGGTTGCACCACCTGACATTTTGGGGGTTTGAGGAACCAAAACACAAAAAAACATGTTATATTTTAATAGTTTAAAGATGTGTTCAAATAACACAGGTTTCATAGAATAAAGAAATACATGTGATGAAATACTCAATTCATGATGGAAGGAAATATTGCACTCGGACACAGTAAAGGGACGTCACGTCATTGACCCAACTATTTTTTGTGATAGTCTTGTAGGGTTAAGAAGATGCTACAGGACATTGACATGATCTTTCAGTAAGGGACGGTGGATAAATTGTCAAAGTTTAAACATCGACCTCTACGTTATGTCTCTTCTTTCTTGACTCATAAAAAAATCCTCTTCACCTCTCTGTGACCTCAACTTGTTCCAGTAAAGTGACTCAGACAGGTTGTACAGTAGAGTCGTGTCCTTCTTTAGTCACATGAGGACACTCGTCTTCTCTGTGTATGTTGGACTGAGGGTTGGATCACTTTTACGACCCCCCCCCTGCAAACAGACAGTGATGAAGAGGTCTGGAGGTTTTAGGGGGTTGCAGCTCTGGCCAGACTCTGGTTTTGGAGCCTGATGGATGGACATTCCTCCCCCTCTCGTCCTCCTCTTTCCCTACTCTCTCCTCCCCTCGGTGATGAACAAGCTCATTACTATGGCGCTCTGATAAAAGGGGGCCATTATCTCCTCACAGCGCACTTTGAACCCCGACAAAGGAATCTACTCCTCCCTGTCTCCAGCTCCTGGTTACGTAATGCAGCGCTCGGTGGCTCAGAGCCAGTGTTTTCACTTGGCTCCACGCTGAGAGATACTGTCAGGGCCACATACGCTGAATTCTGGCTCCTCACTGAACCAAGTCTATCTTTACTCCCATCCTGCACCGAGGCGTCTGTCAACAGAGGGGAAGTCTCTCATCTTTGCCGGCGTTAAGGAAGACTTACTGGATTACACGCAGCACTGAAGTTCTGTTTGATGACTGACGCAGCTTTATACCATCTATAAATGTTTCACTTCTCATTATAAAGTTTCCTCTGTCATCTCATTTGAACTCAAACCTGATTGTTGATCAGAAAGCAAAACAAAATGCTGAAATGCCAAGTGACAGTGCCATTGGAAAAGTAGAAGTCAAAAGAAATGCTGTTTTTCTAACGTAAAGAATGGATAAAGGTGGCACAAAAGCAAGATCTGCAGCAAGATCTGCCTCTGCAAAAAGTCATGACTTCCTGTTGCTAGTAAGAAACACCTTACTTCATTGGAAAAAAACAAAAACAAAACATTTTTGCACTCAGGCTGTGACACTGAACATTTGTGTGCATTTTGCTCCTGATTCAACATTGTAAACAATTCCGGTTTGCATGTTGGCAAAAAAAAATGTGTCAACTTTGGTCACCTACCCTGGCTGCGCCCATTGAGTTACAAAAAAACTTATCACCAATATCTCTCGTATAGAAATATTAAATTTTGAAGATGATTTAAAAAAAACTTTGGGAAGGAGTTTGTTCAAACACGGACTCTAAAATTCGTCAGAATCCGACATTTAACTCATATTCCCAAATCTGTCTGGTATGCGTAATGTTCATAATAGACTTTTTTCACACTGTTCAATTCCATGCGAGATTATGAAGCCCCCTAAGGGTCAAGGAGGGATATTTTTTTTTAGGGAGACTTTAACATCCCCTCGCAATACCTTTTTGCCTTCAGATCCTTCTGATTCATGTTTTCACTTTAACTCAGGTGCGCAGAGAGTGGATCGGCTCGATCCAGAAAAGTTAGAGAGATAGACGATCATAATATAATAATAAAATTATAATACATGATGATCAATAACTCATCATCGGAGCATTTCAGAGGAAAAAACCAACACGTCTCTGCAGTCACAGCAATGTTGACTGCGAGCTATAATTGTAATTTTCTCAAAACGAGTCATTGCTTTGCGCTGGGAAACTTGCACTGGCTGCAACACAGAGGCAGCTGGTGCTGGGACGTTCAAAGATCATCTGCAAGTTGCAACATGGAAAAAAAGACAAAACAGGTATTGCGAGAAAATGCAACAGTATTGCGAGGAACCGTAATAATGTTCCTACAATAAAAACTTGCCGTGACCCTTAGGGGGCTCCGTACAAGATAGACTAATTTTACTCTTAAATGTATTGATAGTGGATCTTTTTTTTTTTTTTTTGGATTTCTCGGACAATGTAAAACGGATCACCAAGTGTTTAAAATGCAGACAGTATTAAGTTAGTTTGTTACAGAGCCATCCTTGTAAAATGACACCTTTACTACAGAAATTTGGCATTGAACATAAAAAGCACTAAAGCAGTGACACTGAAGCTTCCTTAGGACACTTTGGTGGCATCTCAGTGTGAAATCGCTGATCTAAAGTGTTGATTAGAGACTGAAATCGTTGGCGAGAACATCAGCTAATTGCCGTAAAGTGAACGCAGCTTTATGAACCACCAGAGACCAAGAATGTGAAAAAGCTTCAGTCTGGGTCGAACCGAAGCAGCTGGAAGTGACAGAGACTTGATGGACGGTCGTCGTCACGTGGGGTCACTGACCTCCACTTTCCTTCTGGTTTAACAAGCCACCCCCCCCCCCGCCCCGTCCCTCCTCTTCTTCTCCTCCTCCAACCTTCAGGGCCATAGGACGAACACGCTCTGAAGAGGGGGAGGAGTGTGTGAGTGTGTGTTTGTGTACACAGATCTACATCAGGGGGAGATCTTGTTCTCCTGGTCGACCTTGAATGTCCTCATTCATCTGGCTGATAGATCTGAATATGAATGAAGCTTCAGGCAGAGCAGCCGGTCAAATGATGAGAAGCTTTAACCCTGAAAATGACTCTACTTCATCACCACAGATGGATTTACAACCATATTCTGTAAAACATGGAAAAATACATGTGTAAACAAAGAAGTGACATCAATGACTGTCAGCTCTATGAAGCACCTGGAGCTTGGAAACTTGGGAAAACCATTGATACATGTTCCATTGCTAAACTGGTGTCACTTCTTTTACAAATCCTCTCAATGAATAACAACAGAGTCAGATGAACTTTGAAGCTCATGGAGGCTCAGAAGTGTTGGATGAGGAGCTGGACTAACAGGTTATTGTGGCCGGTCTGGTCAGTCACGTAGAAACTGTGTCCTCTGAGCTGTTGATTAGGACACAGAGGCTTAAAATGACCTTTGGGGAAGAGATAACTTCCTTTTGTACACACAGCTTAGAGATGATGGATTGTTTCTGAAGCTAATGCCTTTCTTTTTTTGGGACTGATTAGCTTCAAACAGTTTCAAAGAACGGAACAAACCAGGGCTTTGAACCAGAGTGTTTTCCACTTCAGTTCCTTCCAAGCAGAAACAGTATTTTAGCACTTTAGGTTTCATTTTCAAATGAGTTCGCGCCACATTTTTTTCATCCCTGGACCAGTTTGTATGGTTCCTCGTCAGCTATAGGGCTTTAAGTCATTCGGTGTAACACTAACACTTTCCAACTGGCTGTTATTTCGTACAAACAAACACTACAATTCACTTGTCCTGTGCATCATCAGGGATTGACATTATGGTCAAATTCTTGCTGAACCTGAGGGCAGATTTCCTGATTAAGGTGCATAGTGGTCACTACAGTGGACGCCTATTTCAAAGTTATTTACTCCTAAATTCAATGGTTCATGTGGTGGAAATTCATATTAGCATGTGTCAGGATATTTTTATTCTTCTTAGGGCCTATTAAAATGTTTTTAATTTTTTTTCCAAACATATATATATATTTTAAAATGTTATAGAAAAACATTTGAGGGTGAAAAAGCTTATAAGCTATTGATTATTCAGTGTTGAAATGGATGAAAGAGAGCTAAAATGTTTTGCAAAGTATTAAAAAAATGTTATTCATGAAATAAATCAAAAAAATAAATAGATAAGAAAAGAAAAGAAGTCAATAAAAAAGAGTCATATTTACATTAAATTCGCGCTGTTATATGTTGAATGTTCCGTTAGAAATATTTGAAGAAATAAATGGAAAACTTTTTTTCATGCCTTGAGACAAATAAAAACACTTAAAAGGAAAAATCCTGACACTGACTTTCATAATTCACGCATCAGAGGGTTAATATACAAACCAGAAATTAAAACAAATCCATTTTACAAACAAATAAACAACCATATCTTTTCTATTTTCAGCTATCTTGTCTGCATTTGTCGGCATTGACCAGCAGATTTGGCAAAAGACTAAATTATAATCTGCATCTTATCCTGGCCAACTCCAGCGGTCACCATGACTGAAATTTCCTCTGCCTCTTGTTTACATTTAGAGCAATCTTGCCCGGCTTTTGACCAGATGTTCCACATATATTTCACCAATAAAATGAGGTAGAAAAAGCCTGCAATGCAATCTGCATTCAGTTGTTTTATCCAATGATTTTAGGGGGAGAGAGAGGCAGAACTGTCTGCAGCGGTGCCTTTCATCCAATACATGCAAGAATACGAGCAGAGAAACAAACATTAAACGTTAGCTGAAGCAGTCAATGATGATATGATTCTGTTTATTCTGCATTATTTTAACTTGCCTGAGCCAGGGGAGTATGAGTAAGTTGGTCCGGAGCCATTTAGTTACGCATCCGCGCCCAAGGGAAAGTTGTAATTTTGAGCCCTTTAAGTTTAATCTGTTGTTTTAGCCCTCTGCTGTTCAAGCTGCATCAATAACTGATTTAATTTTATGCATAATATGCCCACAGTGGTTACATCATGATAATCTAGATATATATTATGCTTGAGTTTGGGAAACTACTTATGATCAATATGACAGACATTCCAAGTAACAAAAAATACCAGTATTATCTGGTTTCCATTGTTTTTAATGTTCCAGTTCTGCTTTATAACATTAAAAATCCAAATGTTTCTGGTTTATGTTTTTTTTTTATGCTCCAGGAACTACACGGTGCCAGACCCCCCAGGCCTGTTTGATGGTCACGTCTGGCCCATGTACTTGAAACACAAGAACATCAGAGAACATCAAGAACATCCCACAAAGCTGCATGTAATTAACTGGGTTATTGGTGTTTACCTGCTGTATCTTTTTTTAAACTTATTTATTCTTGTTTCTGTTTTTGTATCTAAGCTTATATAGGATAAAATAATGTAAATCATTGTGTTGGTATCTGGTGGGGTTTTGGGGTGGGGTTGATTGGCCCAGGGCCCAAAATCAGCTAGGACCGCCCCTGCAAGAGGTTATTATTCTGCATCCGCAGGCGACTGAGCCACAGTTAATATGAAACCCTGCACATCCACACCAAAAAGGACTTTAATTCAAGCTCTCTCTGGGGAAAAGGAGCCAGTGTTCGCACTAAATTGTCCGAACCAGAGAAGCATGCTTGTCTTTAATTTTGCACACAGTGGGAAGCCTGATAGCTTTGGAGTAAAAGAAAATAAAGCCATTTGAGTCTGTCACAGTCATGCATATTTAATTGATATAAATGGTGTTATTGTGTCCACAGAATAATTGACAGAGCAGAGAAGAAAATTTAGACTCTGCCCAATTCCCCAAAGCTGCAACCAACAGGAAGTCTCCTGGGTTTTCTCAGGGTATTCGAAGTTTGGTCTGAAAGATTCTTTTCATCACTGCAGAAAATAAGAATTATATGTTTTCCACCTTCTTTTTTCTTATTCTCAGCCTTTTTTATTTCCTCTCGTTACATGCTTATTCTATCATGTTGCATGGTTTTTAGTTCTGCCAATTTGAATTAAAATGCCAATAAACGTATTTTTGGTATGAAAAAATAAAAACTCTTCAGAGTGCTTCAATTATTTCTGGGCTTTGGGGCACGGAGCGTGGCAGGCTCGGTGGAGCAGCGTTAAAGCTGGAGCACTTTGTGCTTGCAATCGGAGATGAAGAGGCTATTTGTCTGTGTAGTGTGCAGAGCTCTTATCGGGGATTTGTTTGCGGCACAACTTAATTTGCATAAATTTCTTGGAGAGTAAGATGAAAACTCGGAGCACTTGGCTGGAGCAGGAGGAACAGATTGTACTCACAATGCACATTTCACCAAATAGCTTTCTAAGTTGGTGTCACGTCAAACGGGGAATAAAGCTTTACATGCAAACGTCCTGATCAGGAACGTGTTTGTAAGAACAGACCAACGATCACATGAAAGAGCTGAGTGCTTTAGTTCATTTCCCTGAAGATTTCTCCTCAGTATCAGGGTTTTCCCCTTCACTAAAGTGAAGATCGCAGCTGGGATTCGTATTCTCTCTACTTTAATGTACAGAAACACTCATGAAAAAGCCAAAACCAACAATAAAACGATCCATACATCATATCAGTTTCCATCTAAAGGCTCATAAACTTTGGTCCTTTCCATCCAAATTCTCGCATGAATGCCTAATCCAAATAATCCCAACATTACAGCAGATGGACTCTGCTCGCACAAACAAAACCAAAATACAGCAATACTTTGACATAAAACTCAAGTTTTTTGAGAGAAAAAACTGTCTCTTAAGCATTTTTTTTGCTTTGAGTCGGGAACTAGTTTCAAATGTCCCACCGCTAGAACACCACAGTGAACGCCACGACATCCACCCAGCACCCAGCAAGGTGTGTTGCTGCTGAGTGTTGCTAATGGTCAAACACAAGATTTATCTCCATCCAGTGTGTCATTAATTTTTCACCCAGATCTTGTATTGATGATGGTAGAGTCTGACCGCTGCACACAATCTTCTCCAGAACATCCCAAAGATTCTCAATGGGGTTAAGGTCTTCACTCTGTGAAAAAGATGTCTCATGCTCCCTGAACCACTCGTTCACTATTTGAGCCACATGAATCCTGTCACTGTCGTCTTGGAATATGAAGAAAAAAAGTCCATTGATGGAATAAGCTGGTCGTTCAGCATATTCAGGTAGTCAGCTGACCTCATTCTTTGGTAATATAATGTTGCTGAACCTGAGCAACTGCAGCAACCACAGATCATAACACTGCCCCCACAGGCTTGTACAGTAGGCACAAGGCATGATGGGTGCATCACTTCACCTGCTCCTCTTACCCTGATCAAGGTTCCAGTGCATCCTTAAAAAGTCTTAAATTCATTAAAATGTTATATTCTGGTCTTAAATAAATTACTCAAAAGTCTTAAATTTGTTAATGTTTTATTGTTTTTCTTTTTTTCAGGACTTTTCAAGAAAGAGATGTAGAGTGGATCCTGTCTCACAAGCTGCTGAAGTAAATTGTTATCTGCATCCCAATTAACCAGTCTGTGACTATGAGCCAGTGTTTGCACTTGTACATGCAAACATTAAACCAGAGAAGATCACTTTATGTTCAATAAACAGAAAAAAGTAACTTGAGTGGGCCTCATTGAGTAGGACCCCATCCATCCATTTTCTTAACCGTCTATCCTGCTATTCAGGGTCGCGGGTGGCTGGAGCCTATCCCAGCTGTCATTGGGCGAGAGGCGGGGTACACACTGGATTGGTTGCCAGTCAATCACAGGGCTGACAGAGACAAACAACCATTCACGCACACACTCACACCTACGGGCAATTTAGAATAATCAATTGACCTAACGTGGTCATGTTTTTGGATTGTGGGAGGAAGCTGGAGTACCCGGAGAGAACCCACGCATGCAGAACATGCAGAAGAGAACATGCAACTCCACAAAGAAAGGCCAACCATGCCCAATCAGGGAATCGAACAGGCGACCTTCTTCCTGTGCGCCACCGTGCAGCCACATCTGTGTGTCTTGTATATCCAATTTGTTCAAATACATACCCTAAAAATCATCAAAATCAGACATTTAACTTCTGTTCAGAATTCACTCTGGTCAAAAGCAACTTTTTGTTGGTCTGGTCATGATAGATTATGCAAAAAAAATTCAGGCCTGCAGCTTAAAGTAGCTTTGCGGGCTGTATTCTTCTCACCTAGTGGGCGCTGTGGAGCAGGTATTGGCACAAAAACACTGGATTCATTAATTTTTCGCCATCACTGAATTTTGTGGCTAAGTGAGTCGCATTTATTTCAAACTGAAGACAGACAATTTTGGGACCTGGGCTCTAAATATGATCCAGAAATGGCAGTGACTTGTTAAATTAGAGAACCGATTGGCGACCTTCTCAGCAGGACCCCTTAACCGTTAATTTTATTTACGGTGTTTTTGGTCTTAAATTTCATACAAAAAAGCATTAAAAAGATCTTAAAAAGTCTTAAATTTGACTCGCCGAAACCTGCAGGTGCCCTGATGCGCCCATCACTCTGGAACAGGGTGAATCTGGACTTGACCTTCCAGTTTTAATAATGTGTTGGACAGTCTTTAACCCAGTTTTAGTAGTTTCTGCATCAATCTTTCTAGACGTTTTCTCTGCTTGATGCCAATGATTTGACTCTTCTTGAACAAACTAACATCTTTACCACATGACCACAGGATGTGACTTTCTCCATAGTTGTATAAGAAATTAGAAGTTATATAACTTGTTTCCAGCTGAAAGATAATCACCCATGCAACAATTATCCAGTAGAAAGCTTGTACCTGTTTGCTTTGTTAAATCCAGGTGGTGACTTCACTGTTTTATGTACAGTGTATATAAGAGTCAGTGACAATTTACTGTAACATAATCGTATAAACGCTTGATGCCTAACCCTAGTGTATATGAGCTGATAAAGGGGTTTAGTTACATTTGTACTGGGACTTTCTGGGCCTGCAGGCTCAAAGAGACAAAAGGGTAAAGAAATTACTGAAAGTACTGATGAAAAAGTATCCAGCTTGGATGATGTATTCTCTATTATGTATAGAAATCTCTTATAACACCATAAAACGAAGCTTTTATCATATTAATGTTGGTGAAGTCACTCCTCTTGACCTTTGCTCTAGTACCAAAGTTCCTGCCTGTCAACATGCAGTTGACCCTGACCTTTGACCCCTGTGTGGAAAGGGAAATGGGTTCACAGAGTTAATCCCTCCTCTGGGAATCTACTGAATATCTCATAAACACACACTTCCTGGACTGAGTGTGTCCAGGGGGGGGGAGGGGTTGGTTGTAGAGAAAGAGGAGAAAGAAAACAAAAGCCACATGTAGATCCAATAAATTCTTTTTTATCCATTTTCCAATAAAAAATACATTCATACAGAAACTATTTTACAAAACAATTTCAAATGAAAAAATCTTGTTATGCAAGGTAAAACAAATAAAAATAGAGCCTCATATTTTATCTCCATGTTTATCCAATAAAGATTCTTTAGCTAAAGATAGGGTGTCTTCGCAGGTCTTTGAAAAAATTGAGAAGAAAAGAATCACATGGCGAATAAAAAAAAAAACAAAACGTAATACTTAACGGGCACCAGAATGCGAAAAAATATGACAATTCAAGTGTCCAGAACAATTCACGTCTGAAGAGTATTTTTTTTTTTTGTCGTTTTTGTTTTCTTGAAAGATGATAGGCCACAGGTGTGTATGCAGTTGATGCCTTTTTCAAACAAACATTTGCTCTTTCTGATGAAATCAAAAACAAAGATGTTACAGAAGCACATGGAGTTGAAAGGAGAGTTTGATTATTTTACAAGAACTCTTCAGCCTCTCGTTTTTTTTATTCGTTCATCTTTAGAAACAACACTCGATTTGGTCCCATATCCTTTCAAAATAGAAGCTTCCTTACAAAATTCTCTTTTACAACGTACATGTTTTTTTTTTTTCATTAAAGTTTGACATTTCTCAGTGTTTGGATTCTTTTCATGTTGACCTGGGTTTACTGTTCAGTTGTTGAGTCACAACAAAGTGGTGGATGAGGGTCGACCTCTGAGTGAGAGACGGGTTCGGTGACCTTTACACGAGCCTCATACCACGAGGTCAGACTGCACAATAAAGACGTTTACAGAGAAAATTATTACGTGAGCAAAGATCAGAGTGATACGCCGAATAAAAGTCGGAGATGTTTATAGTTTCCATCTTAAACTGCAGTTCCTCAAATGTCCACAAGAGGCTGGTTCCAAACGTATGGAGAGCCACATACACACCTGTTCAAAAATGATGATCTTTGCAGCAATAAAAACAAATTTTATAACCTGGTTCAAGAAACAATGTTGGTCCCCACTGCAAAAACTGAAATCTGAGCAAGTGATTAGATTTTGTTTGTAGTAAAAAGTGTCTTAATTTTCTTGGTTTGAGTCGCATTCACCAGACCAGGTCATACAAATGTTTTATTTTAAGTTATTTAGAGACAAAACTGAGGTCTGAATTGATTGTAAGAAGCAAAAAAAAAACATTGGCAGATTTTTTTGACTTGTAACAAGCAATTCAGACCTCAGTTTTGCTTTTAAATAACATGAAATAAGACATTTTCCTGGACTTATCAGTTGAATGTAGCTCATATCAAGAACAAAAAGACAATTTTTATTCAAATTAAAAGATAATGACTTGCTTTGACTTCAGTTTTTGCAGTGCAATTAGCTCATTTCTTTATCGGGCTCAACTATTGAGTTTTAAAGATATTTAAAGACATGAGTTTTGCATTTAAACTGAACGTTAAATCAAGTTTTCATTTGAAGTCGCGTGATGCAAGTCAGACTATGTCAATGTTTTATCACCAGTGGTTGTCACTCCCATGATGTTGACAAATGAGACCACAGATAACTCTGATTACACAAAAAGTTACGAGCATAAACAAACACAATGGTGGCGCCAAAGAAGAATCCACTGTCCACTTTAAGCTTTTTAGAGTCAAAGCGTGAATTCATGGCTCTGTGGTAAAGATTGTGCAGTCTGACCTCAGCATTACAGCCACCTGTCTCACTTTACAACAAGGTATTGACAGCAAAAAACTGAACTCAAAGTAACTCATTATGTCTTATTTTCAGTAAAATTTGTCTCATTATTTTTGCTATGAGCTAAATTCTACTGATAAGTCCAGGAAAATGTCTTATTTCAAGTTATTTAGAGACAAAGAATGAGGTCTTAATTGCTTTAAAAAGTCAAAAAAATCAGCCAATGGGATAAGAAAATACCGTCTTGTATTAAGACATCTCTCTAATTTCAAGAAACTTGATGAGTGAACTTTTCTGTTTCCATTGGCAGATTTTTTTGACTTGTCACAAGCAATTCAGACCTCATTTTTGTCCTTGAATAACTTGAAACAGGGCACTTTTATGACCCGGTCTGGTGAAAGTGGCTCAAATCAAGAAAAATAAGACAATTTTTCCAACAAATAAGATAGAATAACTTGCTTGGATTTCAGTTTTTTGCAGTGTTGTCGAGTAAAACCCTTTGAGAATTTGTCCAATGTGACACAGAGATGTGATTTTGCCCAATTGTGAAAGTGAAGGGATATTAACAAAAGAAGATTATATCAACTCACAGAAGAGTGTGTTGAAGTCATGTACAGTAACTGAAGTAAAAAACATGCATAAAGTGAAGTTGACACAGATCTGGTCTCCTCTCAGTTCAACCCGCAGACACAGATGGATAGAAACCTCTAGAGCTGCTGGGCTGAACTGGTCCGACCTGTTTTCTGTACCGTTTAGTCAGATCACGGGTTGTTTGAAACCAGGTCTGAGTAAAGATACTGACTCACCCTGAGGGCGAGACGTCCCAAAAACACACAACATGAAAACAGACTCATGATTGAGAGTGTCGTCATTGTTCAAACTGGAAGCTTTTCACACACACATCAGCTGATACGAGCGGACTAAGTGTACTGTAAATGTTTTGTTTGCGGTTGATCCTAATTCTCACTGAGCATGCCACATTTCATGAGAACATATTTCCAAGACTCTGTACCTCTGAAGTGCACCCACACCTCTTTATACTACATAGTAGTAAACTTTTACAAACAGATTACTAAGTGCTCCACATTTCTGCCTCACACCTGGGTCTTTTTTTTCAATTTGATATATGATATATTCAACAAATAATGCACAAACATGTAAAGATGGCAGTCACTATGAAGCTGATAGATGTGTTTTTCTTTATTAATTCGGAGTGTGGAGGAGCCGGTCGCCAGACAAAAGGGCAAAAGGTGCGACCGTATGGATCAGAGCCTTTGTAAAGCAATTCAATACCGCACTAGTGCATTCTCCTGCAACCCCCGTTTGGTGTGTTTTTCGTGTGAGAAGAGAGAAGGATCTATTAAACAGGACAAGGCCACTTACATAAGGCATCAGTAAGGTTAACAGTGCATTTACAGATAAAAAGAAGAGAGTAAAGAAAGTGAAGAAGAACGAAAAATCCCATGATCAAGACAGCTGCAGAGCAATAGTGGTATCCCCGACTTCTCCAGAAATCAAACGAAATGACTGCCTTATGTGTTTTGTACAATACTATGATATTGAGTAACATGAAAGTAGCTGCTCTCGAATGGAATTTTGTTGTCCTATAAGCAAACAGGTGAGCAACACATCCCCAGATCCCATGCAACTTCTGTTATAATGGCGATAACTGTTTGTGTACAACCATTGTTTTTTTTTCTTTTTAGATACAGAGCTTACACAGTGGACAACAAAATGAGCTTTATAGCATGTATGTTTTTGAGACAGGCTACATAATACATTGCACATTTAATAGCTGCACTAAACAAAACGACCTCTCATGTTTGAATACGGAGCTGCAGTTCCTCCTCGGAAAGTGGGCGCTCTCAAGCCAATCTGCTTAAACCCCCCGATTTCTTTCCCCCGACAGTCGCCACAAAGTCGCCGCAGACTCAAACAGCACAAACACAACCCCCTTGTTTTTTTTTTTTTTTAACGCTTGCATTCACTCTCAGTGAGACCACACGTAAAAGACCCCCCGTCGCCCCAAAAAAAGACATCCTCTCTGTCATTCACTCGCGGTTCCACAATGCAAGCTCCATCCACTCCAGAAAGCCAGCACAGGCATCCAGTCGCAGGCACTCACAGTCCCCATGCGCACAGGCAAACACACTGTCATTGGAGGGAAGAAGGGCACCCCCGCGAGAGTCCCCCCCCTCGTAATCCTCCAGGAAAAAAGCGTCGAACACCATACAGAAGAGTCTCTCTCCGTCGTCTCCGGTCTAGATTTTTCCCAAGTCTCTCTTTCGTCTCTTCCGTAAAAGCTTTGCAAGAGCAATCTCCACAGCGAGGTGTTGGAGGCACTAAGTATGGTGCAAATAATAGCCTGCGTTGCTTCATCTTTTTCCACTGACTGGAACACGGCCGTGCCCCTGTTAACGCTCCCAGGACACACCGGCCTCGCTGATCTCCCACAGGTCAGGACAATCAACCAGAATCATCCCTCAGAGCTCTGAACGCGGCGGCCATCTTAGATGTGCCTCTTCATGTGGAGCGCCAGGTGGTCGGAGCGAGAGAAACACCTGAGGAGGGCGAGGAAAGAGGAGATTTAGCTGTTGGGTTTATAAATAAGCAGCTGTTGGTGATGGAGTTAAAGCAGCTCAACGCTCTCGTGACCTAAATTCCTGGAATGTCAACGAGTCGTGAGTGACATCGACTCACTGAGGCCCCCTGCTGTCTTGGAGTATAAATTCAACATCCTAACATGCAAATTCAGTGCATGGAGTATCTATTTTGGGCCCTAAACACTCATCATCTGTTGTGTTAAGCTTGTAACACAAATGCCTGCCACTAGCTGGCGCTGTTTCTCCAGTTAATGACTGCTGAATGACTACAATGCTCTACTACCTGGATGTAAACAAACACAGATCACAGAATCTCACAGTGGTTGTCCATGTACTTGGGTCTATATCTGATAATACTGACTTCTTTAAACAGCTCTCAAAGACCTAACAGCTCCCTCTCAAAGACCTAACAGCTCCCCCCAGTGGTCAGAATATAAATAAGCAGCTGTTGGTGATGAAGTTAAGCAGCTCAACGCTCTCGTGACCTAAATTCCTGGAATGTCAAGGAGTCGTTAGTGACATCGACTCACTGAGGCCCCCTGCCGACTCGGAGTATGAATTCAACATCCTAACATGCAAATTCAGTGCATCAAGTATCTATTTTGGGCCCTAAACACTCATCATCTGTTGTGTTAAGCTTGTAACACAAATGCCTGCCACTAGCTGGCGCTGTTTCTCCAGTTAATGACTGCTGAATGACTACAATGCTCTACTACCTGGATGTAAACAAACACAGATCACAGAATCTCACAGTGGTTGTCCATGTACTTGGGTCTCTATGTGAAAATACTGACTTCTTTAAACAGCTCTCAAAGACCTAACAGCTCCCCCCAGTGGTCAGAATATAAATAAGCAGCTGTTGGTGATGGAGTTAAAGCAGCTCAACGCTCTCGTGACCTGAATTCCTGGAATGTCAACGAGTTGTGAGTGACATCGACTCACTGAGGCCCCCTGCTGTCTCGGAGTATGAATTCAACATCCTAACATGCAAATTCAGTGCATCAAGTATCTATTTTGGGCCCTAAACACTCATCATCTGTTGTGTTAAGCTTGCGACACATGCCTGCCACTAATTTTCTTGCCAGTTTTTGTTGTATTTTGTCCAATTTTATCACTTTTCACTCTCTTTTATCCAAATTTTCTTGCTTTCTTTTCCATATTCATCACTTTTCACTTTTTTTGAGCTTTTTTTCCCCACAATTGTTGTCACCTTTTGACTATATTCAAGGTTTCTCCCAATGTTCTCACCAATTTTTGTTACTTTTTGTCAATTTCTTCACCAATGTTGGACCATTTTTCCTTCTTTCTGACTATTTTTCAAGTCAAATCTCAATTTTCTTGCCAGTTTTTGTTGTATTTTGTCCAATTTTATCACTTTTCACTCTCTTTTGATACTTTTTTTTTACCATTTTGCTACCTATTGACTTCTTTCCAGGTTTCTCCCAATTTTCTTACCAATATCATATATATATGTTGGCTATTTAAACTAATATTCCCTCTGTCTTTGCCACTGTTAGACCTTTTGTTGCTTCCTTCTGACTATTTTCCAAGTTTTATCCCGATGTTCTTGCAAAGCTTTATTGCTTTCTTTTCCATATTTGTCACTTGTAACCCTTTTTTTGGGAGCTTTTTTCACAATTTTTGTCACCTTTTGACTATATTCAAGGTTTCTTCCAATGTTTTCACCAATTTTTGTTGCTTTTTGTTCATTTCTTTGCCAGTGTTGGATCATTTTTCCTTCTTTCTGACTATTTTTCAAGTTAAATCTCCATTTTCTTACAATTTTATTTGCTGTATTTTATCCATTTAAATCACTTTCCACTGTTTTTTTACACCATTTTTGCGACCTACTGACTCCTGACATGGTTTCTTCCAATTTTCTTACCAAATTTTGATGCTTTTTGTCCATTTTAATCTCTTTTTCACCCTTTCTTTGCCACTTTTGCCTCCTTCTGATCATTTTTAAGTTTGTGACACAAATGCCTGCCACTAGCTGGCGCTGTTTCTCCAGTTAATGGCTGCTGAATGACTACAATGCTCTACTACCTGGATGTAAACAAACACAGATCACAGAATCTCACAGTGGTTGTCCATGTACTTGGGTCTATATCTGATAATACTGACTTCTATAAACAGCTCTCAAAGACCTTACAGCTCCCCCCAGTGGTCAGAATAATGCACTACAACACTTTTTTTTTCGTTTTCCCTTTTTAGTTTGGGATCGTACAGCCATTCCTTGCACGTTTAATGTCATTCACCATTACACTTAGGCCAGTCATCGAAAAAGTACCCAACTTTTTTATTCATAAATGACGTCTACACTGAAAACCTACAACCTCAGTATGTATTTATGTCTCACTTTTGGTAGAGAAAAAATGTCTTTTCAGACTAAATACAAGTCTTGTTTCAAGTTCAGTGACGTCTGAATTGGTTGGAATGAGTACAAAAAAAACCAATGGGGTAAGAAAAAAGTTTCTTGTCTTAAATCAAGAATCTCAACAAGCAAATTTTTCTTTTCTTATCAGCAGATTTGTTTCTACTCATTATAAGCTTTTCAGACGTCCTGCCCAGTGTAACAGCCTGAGTGTATGTATATGTCTTTTTTTCCACCAAGGTAAGGTGCCTCCTATTGGCATCTGGAAGAAAAGGGGTTGCATAAACTAGTATTTTGGCCACGACATGCCCCTACAGGTGTGCAAAGGCATCATAAAAACTATTCTGGGCTCCATCTGACGTCCCTTTGGTTAGAATATTATGATTCTCCTGAGCCTCCAGGAAAAGAAAAGATGTTTACAACACGGTTCTGTTCTGTTCCTGTGAGGTTAAACATGTTTTTGTTGAATGGAAAACCAGGTGTTGCAGGGTTTTAAGCTGTAAGGATGAGTGAAGGTGTTAGCTCTGCTAACCTTAGGCAACTCAACAGGTTTGACACTGTTTACACTCAGACTGGGATCCACTGTTTAGACATGTAAATAAACCTTCAGCACAGTAGAAGAATTGGGTTTAAACCATTGACTGTATATAGAATGGACAGCGTGCTTCCTCCTGTCACTGTTCTACGTTTTTGAAGCCAAAAAACCCCGTTTCTCTAGCCGCCATTGTGCAGCCAGAGTCTGCGCAGTGGAGAATTTCCGGTGGAGCAGAGTAAAAAAAGAGAAATAAAAATATTTATTTCTTCTCTTTCAGAAGGTTTAGTCTCCTTTTGGCTCTTTCCTGAAGTTTCTTATATCCCCGATAAAAACTACTCATGAACGGCAGCTGTCAAGTATCGTAAAACGAAACTTATATCGCGGTTTTTAACGTCCAATAACTAATGAGAAACTAACTTCTCAGGAAAAAAACACCTGAACACAATGCAGCCAAATGACATCATCATACTACCTTAGTGTAAGGATGAGAGAAACGTTTCTACGAGGTATCGTAATTTTTTAAAGTTTTCCCGGCTCATATCTGGATTACATGGGGAGGCGGGGCTTATGACCTATACTGCAGCCAGACACCAGGGGGCGGGGCTTATGACCTATACTGCAGCCAGACACCAGGGGGCGGGGCATCTGCTGGAAGCTTCAGTTTGAGCCGAACGTCGTTGGGTCCACTCGTTATACAGTCTATGGTTTAAACAACAAGGAAAATGATCTCTTTGAAACCTTTGTCATAAAAAAGTTCAAAATTAATAATTGATTTAGAGTTGACATGTAAAACTGTTCTATTTTGGAGTATTCAACCCCAGACCACTAGAGGGCAGTGTAGGGGTCTGTTTTTAGGTGACTCATGCTATCTGAGAGAGGAAAAAGTTTGCATTTACCACAAGAAAGTTCACGTTGAGTGTTTTTGTGTGGACAGATCTCCTGCTTCAGTTGTTTCTCTTCTATTCCACAGATAAGCTTCATATTTTCTCTCTCTCACTTTGATGATAAGACATAAAAAGCCACAGAACACATTTTCTTTTATCCGTTTTCATCTGAGGATCCCAGCACCACCTTTGTCTGATGCTATCGCGTGTCTTCAGAAGCTCGACATGGGAGGTGATAAAGCTTTAATGGCTCTTATTGACACTGCAGCTCTCACTCCCTGCTCTTCTCATCACAACAACTTTAACGGTCCTCGTTTAACCCTTTGTGCTCAGCTCTTTTCTCCTCTTCAACACTTTGACCTTGACCTCAATTTAAGCCTGGCGCTCAATCGTCTTTTCGCTTCATAAATTATTAAACCAATTTGTATCAGGGCTGAACGATTTGCAAAAATAACCTAACATAAATAATTTTTCTCCATATTAAGAATGCATTTTTTCCAATTATCATTACATCCCTTATCTTATGTGTTTTTGAATAAACACATAATAGGAAATGAACTCTGACATAAATGACTCAAGAACAACAACCCATCACATTTCTTTTTGCTTTTTGCCCATTTTGATCATCTTCTGGACCACTTTTTGCTTCAATCTGACTTTTTTTTTCAGTCTCATCCAACTTTCTTTACATTTTTTGGATGCCTTTGACCATTTTACCACTTTTTAACTGTCTTTTGTCACTTTTCCACCATTTTTTGCTACTTTTTTTCGACTATTTTCCAAGTTTCTCCCAATTTTCTTACCAATGTTTGATGCTGTTGGCTATTTTAACTGATATTCCCTCTTTCTTTGCCACTGTTAGACCTTTTGTTGCTTCCTTCTGACTATTTTTCAAGTTTTATCCCGATGTTCTTGCAAAGTATTATTGCTTTCTTTTCCGTATTTGTCACTTTTCACCTTTTTTTTTTTTTTTTGGCTTTTTGCTACAATTTTGACTATATTCAAGGTTTCTCCAAATGTTTTCACCAATTTTTGTTCTTTTTTGTTCATTTCTTCACCAATGTTGGACCATTTTTCCTTCTTTCTGACTATTTTTCAAGTCAAATCTCAATTTTCTTGCCAGTTTTTGTTGTATTTTGTCCAATTTGATCACTTTTCACTCTCTTTTGATACTTTTTATTTCACCATTTTTGCTACCTATTGACTTCTTTCAAGGTTTCTCCCAATTTTCTTACCAATTTTTGATGCTGTGGGCTATTTTAACTGATATTCCCTCTTTCTTTGCCACTGTTAGACCTTTTGTTGCTTCCTTCTGACTATTTTCCAAGTTTTATCCCAATTTTCTTGCAAAGTTTTAGTGCTTTCTTTTCCATATTTGTCACTTGTCACCTTTTTTAAATTTTTTTTTTAGCTTTTTTTCTGGAATTTTGACTATATTCAAGGTTTCTTCCAATGTTTCCACTAATTTTTGTTCTTTTTTGTTCATTTCTTCACCAATGTTGGACCATTTTTCCTTCTTTCTGACTATTTGTCAAGTCAAATCTCCATTATTTTTTTGCAAATTTTTGTTTTATTTTGTCCGTTTTAATNCCCAATTTTCTTACCAATTTTTGATGCTGTGGGCTATTTTAACTGATATTCCCTCTTTCTTTGCCACTGTTAGACCTTTTGTTGCTTCCTTCTGACTATTTTCCAAGTTTTATCCCAATTTTCTTGCAAAGTTTTAGTGCTTTCTTTTCCATATTTGTCACTTGTCACCTTTTTTAAATTTTTTTTTTAGCTTTTTTTCTGGAATTTTGACTATATTCAAGGTTTCTTCCAATGTTTCCACTAATTTTTGTTCTTTTTTGTTCATTTCTTCACCAATGTTGGACCATTTTTCCTTCTTTCTGACTATTTGTCAAGTCAAATCTCCATTATTTTTTTGCAAATTTTTGTTTTATTTTGTCCGTTTTAATCACTTTTAACTCCTTTTTGGACACTGTTTATTACACCATTTTGCTACCTATTGACTCCTTACAAGTTTTATCCAAACTTTCTTGCTTTCTTTTCCATATTCATCACTTTTCACATTTTTTTGAGCTTTTTTTTTTCCACAGTTGTTGTCACCTTTTGACTATATTCAAGGCTTCTCCAAATGTTTTCACCAATTTTTGTTCTTTTTTGTCCATTTCTTCACCAATGTTGGACCATTTTTCCTTCTTTCTGACTATTTTTCAGGTCAAATCTCAATTTTCTTGCCAGTTTTTGTTATATTTTGTCCAATTTTATCACTTTTAACTCTCTTTTGATACTTTTTATTTCACCATTTTGCTACCTATTGACTTCTTTCCAAGTTTCTCCCAATTTTCTTACCAATATTTGATGCTGCTGGCTATTTTAACTAATATTCCCTCTTTCTTTGCCACTGTTGGACCTTTTGTTGCTTCCTTCTGACTATTTTTCAAGTTTTATCCCAATGTCTTTGCAAAGTTTTATTGCTTTCTTTTCCATATTTGTCACTTGTCACCCTTTTTTTTGGAGCTTTTTTCACAATTTGTGTCATCTTTTGACTATATTCAAGGCTGCTCCCAATATTTTCACCAATTTTTGTTGCTTTTTGTTCATTTCTTTGCCAGTGTTGGATCATTTTTCCTTCTTTCTGACTGTTTTTCAAGTCAAATCTCAATTTACTTGCCAGTTTTTGTTGTATTTTGTCCAATTTGATCACTTTTCACTCTCTTTTGATACTTTTTATTTCACCATTTTTGCGACCTATTGACTCCTTACATGGTTTTCCCCAATTTTCTTACCACATTTTGATGCTTTTTTGTCCGTTTTAATCACTTTTTCACCCTTTCTTTGCCACTTTTGCCTCCTTCTGACCATTTTTAAGTTTTCTCCCAACTTTCTTGCCATCTTTTGTTGACTTTGACTTTTTTTCACCTATTGCCCCAGGTTTTTTTTGCCACTTTTGGATCACATTTTTGTCTTCCTTTTACTGTCTTTCAAGTTTCCTCCCAATAGTCTTGCAAATTTTTGTTGCTTTTTGCAGTTTCAGCCACTTTAGACTAATTTCTATCTATTTTAATTGCTACTCTTTGCTGTTTTCCCCATGTTTACAACTCATCTTTGCTGGCGAATACACAGAACTGAAAGTGTAGATTGTGGTACTGGAGTTTTGTTCTTGGATTCACGTTACAGAAAGGATGAAATCGAACACTTTGTGTCAGAAAAAGTCATTTTGAACTCTCTCACCTGTCGCAGTGACTGCATTTGAATGGCTTTGCTCCGGTGTGCTTCCTGAAGTGTCTGGTGAGCTCATCGCTTCGTGCAAAGCGCCACTCGCAGCCTTCCCATGAACACCTGTAGGGCTTCTCACCTGCAGAGAAAACAGTCGTAGGGAAGCATTAACAACCTGCAGGATGTGGTTTACACTTTCCCAAATTGAAAAAACTGTCTTTTTGGAGAAGAAATGTACAGATATGATGACATCAGAACTGTTCTTTCATTTTAAAATGGACAGAAACACTTGAGACACTGCAAAAATCTGAAATCCAAGCAGGTGTTTATGTCTTATTTTTAGCAAAAAATGTAATTTTTGTCTTTTTTATGAGCCACATTTACCTCCCCAGTCCAGAAAAGTGTCAAATTCCAAGTTATAAAAGATAAAAATGATGTCTGAATTGCTTGTAACAAGGAAAATAAATCTACCAATGAGGTAAGAAGAGGTTTCTTGTATGAAGACTTAATAATTGATAAGCAAATTCTTTTCACCCAATTGGCAGCTTTTATTGTAAATCATTACAAGCCATTCAGATGTCATTTCTGTCTTTTATCATCTTAAAATAAGACTTGTCAGTTGAATGTTGCTCCTATTAAGTCTAAAATGACATTTTCCATTAAAAATAAGACACAAACACTTGCTTAGATTTCCGTTTTTGCAGTGTAATAGTATTTCTTTCAAATAACCTCGAGCCCTTTTCACTTATTTTCCACCTGACAGGTCCCATAATTATCCCCCATTCACTGCAAACCTTCATAATACTTGACATTTCAAGTTCCAAACCCTTAAAATAAGTAGGTACTCAATATTTATGCCCCTGTCTAATCTTCGGAGGCTCCACGATGCTGATTTCAGGGAAATAGGATCCTGTTGGAGTTAAGCTAAGCAGATTGGGCTGACTACTGTAAGTTGAAGAGAAAAACAACCTCGTGCCTTGTGGGTCTTGAGAGCTGTGGTATGCAGCTGTAAGGAGCCGCTCGAGTAGACGGCTTATGTAATGGGGGAGAGAGAGAGGGAGAGAGGGAGAGAGAGAGAGAGGGGGAAAACAGACGGCTCCTAATGATGGTGAAGGCCATTAACCATGTGGCTAACATGCACAGCCAAAAGGATGCGAGGAATGCGGCTTCTCCGACTAATGGGCAGCACAGCTTGGTAGAGGTCAGAGGTCACGGGGGAAACTGCTCACATTTGAACCCAGGACTAAACACCACAAATGTCAGATTCCCATAATTCTACTCTGTTTTTTTTCTTTTTTCTTATTCCGTGAATGCAAAGCTCTGGGTGAGACTCTGCGTCCTTTCCCATGGTGAAACCTGAGAACTGTTGATTTGTTTGCAGGATCCACATCCTTTGGGTGCTGCTCGGCCACAAAGGAGCCTCTCTCTCTCTCTCTCTCTCTCTCTCTCGTCTCCCCTCCCCCTTCATGAAGTCACGTTCTTCTCTGTGAATTAGGTCACAGTTGAGGGCATTCCTCCTGACAAACTATTCAAAGTATGTGGGAGGGTCTTGGGCTCCGCGAGGAGAAAAACAACACCTGAGCTCATTCTGTTTTTTCTCAGCAATGCTCTAAACACACACGAAAAGCGCTGAAAACATCCTTACCTGTGTGTGTGCGCTGGTGTGCTTTGAGGTGGGAGCTTTTGGTGTACACCTTCCTGCATCCGTTGAACTCGCACCTGTGCACCCGCCTCCTGCCGTCCGGGGAGCCCTCCCCGCTGGTCAGCCCCGACCTCTCCATCCCCCCAGTCCTTATTTTCCCCGGCGAGTGCAGCACAGTCTGTATCCCACTCCACGCCTGGGCGGCAGAGCCCTCCTTCCCCAGCTCAGGTGAGGACGGCGGCGTGCTGCTGATGGCCGAGCCCAGGTCTTCGCCGGCGTCTCCCAGTATGTCATTTAAAGAACCGGCGGGGAAGTCGAGGGTCGGGGAGAGCTCCTCCGAGCTGTCCGAGGCCTCGCTGCTGGCGTCGGAGTTGAAGCCGCCGGCGTCCAGGTGCTGGA
>RPOG01004667.1:0-41395 GCA_008086565.1 Thalassoma bifasciatum
ACACCCTGGTGGCTGCGCCGCTGCTGTTTACTGAATGAAATGAGTTGTTTGCCTGAGCGGCCTGAAGACTATGAGGCTAAAGTATTTGCCTACATCAGGCTGATAAAGTTTAGAGTCTGCAGAGTGTTGGCTCACAATGATTAAGGTCACACAGGAAGGAAAACACTTTTTCACTCTGTCGGCTGTGAGGTTTCTGTCACATACGTCCACGTACAAATGGCTCTTTCTGACTGTTATAATTCAGATTAAGGTGAACATGTTCTAAAAGCTAAATAAAGATGACCCCAAAAATACTCAAAGATGACACATAAATAAAGTAAAGAAGCCCATTTCCACTAGTTTAAAAGATATAGACATAAAACCTGGCATGAGAATTTTCTTTGCCTTTATCAATGCAAAATGTTCACTTATCTCACAATTTAAACTTTGTATCTAAAGATTTTGATTTTTGTCTCATATTTCAAATTAAGCATTTCAAAAATGGGACA
This sequence comes from Thalassoma bifasciatum, assembly GCA_008086565.1. Classification (NCBI taxonomy): domain Eukaryota; kingdom Metazoa; phylum Chordata; class Actinopteri; order Labriformes; family Labridae; genus Thalassoma; species Thalassoma bifasciatum. The sequence continues at coordinate 489 of RPOG01004667.1, forward strand.
TTTTGTCTCAAAAGTTTGACATTTTATCTCAGGATTTTTGACTTGAGAAACATACAAATTGGACTTCTTGTCTCAAAATTTTGACTGATCTCAAAATTTCTACATTTTTCACGGAAATTTTACTTACTTTCTCTGGATTATTGACTTAAGCAACTCAGAACTTTAACTTTTTATCCCACAATTTTGACTTTTTATCTCAAAATTTTAAATTTATCTTGAACTATTGACTTTATTACCTTTCAATTTTGATTTTTGTCTCAAAATTTTGAATTTGTCTTTAACAATTGATCTTATAACCTTCCATGTTTTGTATTCATCTCCAAAAACATTGGCTTTATAACCCTCCAATTTTGACTTTTTATCTCAGAATTTAGGCTTTGATCTCAAAATTTGCAACTTTATGCTAAACATTTTCTATTTTTATCTAAAAAGTTTGACTGTTTTGTCTCATAATATATTCATTTTCCTTATGTTTTTGACTTAATCTCAAAATTTCAAATGCAGTATCTTACAATTTTGATTTTTTTGTCTAAAAATTTTGAATTTGTCTTTAACAATTGATCTTATAACCTTGCAGTTTTTTCTTTTTATCCCAATGTTTTTTATTCATCTCCAAAAATTGGCTTTGTAACCTTCCAATTTCGACTTTTTATCTCAGAATTTTAACTTTGATCTCAAAATTTGCACCTTTATGCTAGAAAATTTCTATTTTTATCTCAAAATTTTGACTGTTTCGTCTCAAAATATATTTATTTTCCTTATGTTTTTGACTTAACCTCAAATTTATTTAATATACTATCTTACAATTTTCACTTTCATCTAAAAAAAAAATTGTCAATTCACCTCAAAATTTTGAAATTATCTTGCAAATTTGACTTCCTATCTCAAAAATTTCAACTATAATTTTAAATGTTGATGTTCAAATTCACTCAAAAATTCACCACAGAGTTCTCAACATGACCGTGTTTTTATTTTCATGTATTTAACTGGTGAAATTATGGGCTTCCATAATAATGCCTCACCACATTCTTGGATAAAAGAATAAAAATAAGCATTTCTTTTATGCAGACATACAAATAAAGCTTCCAAACCTCAGTTAAAGTTTCATTTTGATGTTGTTTAAATTTTCAGCTGACTCAAAGGTGCCAGTTTTGCAGACAGAACCAAAAAAGAAAAAGAAATAAAAAGGGATACCAGCTAATATCTGCAGTTTGGTCACCGTAGTTTAAAGCTATTACCACAACATGGTAACATTATACTTCAACACTTTGGGAAATACACTTCTCCGCTCTCTAGCTGTGTGTTAGATGAGAAGATTGCTACCACTCTCATATCCGTCCATTAAATATTAAGCTACAGTGCAGCGAACGGCAGCAGCAGCTTATCTAAACAGGCAGTAAACAGAGAGAAGCAGCCAGTCTGCCTTTCACTAAAAAGTCTTTTATTCCTCAGAAATACTGCTCCCTGATAATGTATTTTTTATCATGTGCACAAGATAAAGACTTCCTAGGCCCCAAAATGTCAACCCGTTTCTGAAATTTGATTAGATTTTTTGCAGCAGCTTGAAAACATGTTTTCCTCACTTCCTCTAATATCAGGAAGGAAGATCTAATTACTTTGTGTTGCAGGTTCCTTCACCTGTGTGGCCTCTAACCCGGCGGGTGAAGCTCAGCAGACGGTGGATCTGGTTATTGCCAAACTCCCCCACATTATCAATAACACCGTGGCAGAGCAGGAGCCTGACCCGGGGTCCTCAGATATCGCCACGGTGACCAAGACGGGCGCCGAGGCGGGAGGGTTGCCTTTGGGTAACGCCAAGACGAGTCAGGACAAGAAAGTCGTGATCGCAGAAGCAACTTCCACGTCAGCTTTAGTCAAGTTCAACTTCCAGAGGAGTATTCCTGGGATACGCATGTTCCAGATCCAGTATAACGGCAGCTACGACGATTCACTGGTTTACAGGTAAACAAACAGCACTGATCTCACACCTGCAGTTCCACACAAAAAATAGGATGGAGATTCCTCACTCATACCCTGTTTCCTGCTCTATCCACTGTCCACCCATCAACTATCCAAATAAAGGCACAAAAGCCCAAAATATCACTTAAATTTCTTTTTTTATAAGGAGCAGCTCCTTTTCTAAAACTAATTATTCTTGGTTCAAGACGACTTCTTACCAGATACAACATGAAGAGGTATTGAATTTATCATGAATATAACATGACAACAAGAAAACTTTGTAAGTTTGTTGCGTAGTTTAGTAGCCTGCTACATTGAGCATTACTCACAGCTCAGTGCTCTGAGACGTGTCTGTAATGTTAGTGAATCCTGGTTGTGTCCTACCAGTGCTCATCTACCAACTCCAACCTCACCAAGCAGAGCAAACGTAACCTGGCTCTTCATTTTATTGATAGACTCTCAGGTTTGAACCATAGACTGTATAATAAGTGGACGTAATGACGTTCGGCTCAAACTGAAGCCTCCAGCAGATGCCCCGCCCCCTGGTGTCTGGCTGCAGTATAGGTCATAAGCCCCGCCCCCTGGTGTCTGGCTGCAGTATAGGTCATAAGCCCCGCCTCCCCATGTATTCCAGATATGAGCGGGGAAAACTTTAAAACATTACGATACCTCGTAGAAACGTTTCTCTCATCCTTACGCTAACGTAGTATGATGATGTCATCTGGCTGCATGGTGTTCAGGTGTTTTTTTTTCTGAGAAGTTAGTTTCTCATTAGTTATTGGACGTTAAAAACCGCGATATAAGTTTCGTTTTACGATAGTTGACAGCTGCCGTTCGTGAGTAGTTTTTATCGGGGATATAAGAAACTTCGGGAAAGAGCCAAAAGGAGACTAAACCTTCTGAAGAAGAAGAAATAAATATTTTTATTTCTCTTTTTTACTTGGCTCTACCGGAAATTCTCTACTGTGCAGACTCTGGCTGCACAATGGCGGCTAGAGAAACGGGGTTTTTTGGCTTCAAAATCGTAGAACGGTGACAGGCAGAAGCACGCTGTCCATTCAATATACAGTCATTGGTCAGGCCTGAAGATGGTGATATAACTGTAGAAGCCGTTGACACGACAACAGTATAGAAGCCGAAGAAACGGTGAGTTTGTAATCTGGAGTTTACACTAAAAACTTCTTCTCTCATTGCAAAAATAGTGCAATAAATGCACGTTTTGGTAGAAGGCAGTCAGTAGATTCAGCAGCAGAAGAACGAGACGGTCCCACGTTTTTGTTGTTGCTCATTTTGCGAAAGGCACAGTGAAGTGGACGTCAGCGTTTCACCATGAAAAACACAACAATACTTTTGCGCTTCACTCTAAAACTGTTGTCGCTGTAAATCAATCCGACCAGCCTGACTGGGAAGCAAAGAATTGGTATTTAGGATTATCCTATTTTCGTGTTAATGACCTCATTTTAAATTAGGGATTATGATCAGGCATCCATCTGAGACTTTTTCACCATCACTCAAAAAGTCCTCACTGTCCCTTTAAATAAGTTCTGTGTAAATTTTGTTGCTTACATTCACCAATATGCAATGGCCCCTGATGGATGAAGTTAAAAACGAACTAAAAATCTCAAAAAATTTGAATTTATCTTAAACAATTGCTCTTATTACCTTGCAAATTTGACTTTTTGTCTCGAAATTTTGCCTTTGATCTCAAAATGTTCACCTTTTTGCAAATATATTTCAACATGTATGAAAAATTAGAGTTTTTATCTCCAAATTTTGACTTTCTGTCTGAAAATCTATTTATTTTCCTTATGGTTTTGGACTCAATCTCAAAATTTTAAATGTATTATCTTACAATTTTTATTTTTATCAACAAAATTTTGACATTATCTTGCAAATTTGACTTCTCGTTCTCAAAAATTTAAACTTTTATCTTAAAATTTTGATGTAAAAGTTCACCAAAGAAGTAAGTCTCAGCAAAACCGTGTTAAAAAACAACAAAAAAAAAACTTCTTTTATAATATATATATTTTCGAGGATGACCATAAATTAGCTAAAAAAGAAAAAGTGTCTTCTCAGAGTTGTGTTAAATTTGCAGTTTTTAGTGATAAATAAACCTTGAACATGAGGCTGATGTAACCAAGCTATGCAAATAAACCAAAGCTGATTAGAATCATATTTAAGAAAATCCCTTGACCCATGTTTTACCTTTATTTTATCCTTTTAATGCTTAAATCCCTCTGGATCCTCAGCCATTAAGAAGTGGACCTGGCTGTCGACATGATTATTCGTGGTGTCTATCAAGCCTATCTGGGAGATGGACTAATGCACTCTATCTGACTTCTTATTCTTCGACTCATAATCCCCCTCCTCTCCTCCCTTTCCTGTATCATTCACGATGTGCAAAACCTTGATAATGCTTAATCAACAAAATCAAAACAGAATGTCAGCACTGAGCTGCGGATTGATAGAAGATGAAAGAGTCGGCAGCCAGTGTTTTAGAAAAAATAAAAAGGGCCCATCCCAGAAACTGGCGCACATAGATTTCTTTTCATCTTTACCCTCTTTCGTTCCATATTTACTGCTAATCACTGCGATGTGATAGGATCGTCGCAAAGACCCCCTTTTAAGAACAGGATCTTGGAAGTCAACAGCCATATGTTGTCACTGAATTCAGGAGACATGACTCTAATCCTGATGTGAGAGAAATGAGGTATTTTTCCCACCCCAGCGTGTGAAGCTTTTATCAGCAACGACGCTGGAGAGAATAAATCAAATGTCAGGAAAGATTAAGCTTGGACAGATCTTAAACAGCCCTCTGAGAGACAAATGATTGTTGTGTCATTTTATCTCCACCAAACAATAAGCTACGTAATCTGATTTGCTTTTGTCCTCTTTGATTTAACCCTCTCTAATCTAAGTCGTTACTCACAAATCCTTTCTTTGTGCCCACAGAATGATCCCGCCGTCCAGTAAGAGCATCATGGTGAACAACCTGGCCGCCGGAACGCACTACGACCTGTGTGTGCTGGCGATCTACGACGACCAAGTGACCGCACTGACCGCCACCCGTGTCATCGGCTGCGTCCACTTCACCACGGAGCCGCAGTACCTGAGGTGTCATTTCATGCAGTCCCAGTTTCTCGGCGGTACCATCGTGGTTATTATCGGAGGGATTATAGTGGCCTCGGTGCTCGCTTTTATCATCTTCCTCATTGTGCGCTACCGGGTGTGTAACCAAGGAGATACAGATAAGGTCAGCCTGGCATGATTCCTTCTCTCTTTTTTGTCGTTGTTTCTGTTGAAACTGTTACAGCAGCGTGACAGAATTAACAAACTGAGGCGTTAACTTGTGTTTTCATGGTTTCTGTCCACATGCAGCAGTTATTCTGCAGTGATCTGTTCAAACCTGAGAGTCTATCAGTAAAATGAAGAGCCAGGTTACGTTTGCTCTGCTTGGTGAGGTTGGAGTTGGTAGATGAGCACTGGTAGGACACAACCAGGACTCACTAATGGCTCCTTTCCACTGACCCGTCTTGTCCCTACTCTACTCGGTTTGTGTTGCGTTTCCATTAGCGCCAGTTTTTAGTCCCTACTCTACCCTGGTTCCAGGCGAGTAAAGCTGATACTAAAAGGTGACGCGGATGGACTGCCGGTCACTCATTGGTCAGAGAATGTCGTCTCCGCAGCTTCTGACTCTGAACAAATCACTGACAAGCGGCAAAGGAATAAGTCAGCGACGAGTTTTTAATGACATTTAAACCTGACTGCACAGAACCAGACTGAATAAAGACAAAATACAGCCCTAAAATGCTCCTTCATGATTCCTAAAGAAGTTAAAAGTCCTTTTTAAACCAAAAAGAAGTTAACAGCAAAGATGGTTCGGTTTAAAGAGTTTTTTAAATTAAATCAAAGTTCGTCTGTGCAGGAGCGATCTGTCTGCCACGAGAGTCTTTAAGCAACAATCAGTCCATTAATCCACAGGGAACCAAAAAGGAAAACCAGTTCAAAGAAGAATGATTGATCAACAAAAAATCTCTGGTATACCAGGCCCAAAAATCAAAAATTAAAGTGATCTCACTGGATCCAGGGAAGAGTTGATGTCAGGAAGCAGCTCCTTCGTTTTCCTCCGTGTGCAGCAGCACCAGGCTGTTGTTTACCTCCGTTGTCATGACGCTCGACATTGAGCCGCTGTATTACTTTAATGAAATCTTTTAAAAGCTTTGTTTTTTCCTTTAAAGACCACGGTGGCATATATGTTAGTACAAAATTATGTTTGTGTCACGTTATAGATGAACATGCACGCACTTCTGCGCAGCTGTGTTATAAGATCCACGCATCAATATTTCAAGAAACAATGACTTGAAATTATTCGCTTTATATATAATGAGTCACATAATATCTGGGTTTTACTTTCTGAATTGAGTGACCAGGAAGTATCAAACTTTTTCACGATGTGCTAAATTTTGCATATCGGAGTTTCTTTTGTTTTTATTTCAAGTTTACTTTTCTGATTAATTACTTAATGAGCTAATTTATACTTCTACCTTTCTAAGTGCAACTCAGTTAGTTGATACTTATTATATTGTTCTATTTTTATATTCTTAGAACTTTTGCTCTTTTCATTTTCTTGCATTGCTGCTGTGACTGTGAATTTCCCTTCATGGGTTGAACAAGTTATCTTATATCTTATCTTTTGCAAAAAAAAAATGTTTATTTGTAATGATCAGAAATCGATCTCAGCGAGACAATGTTAGAGTGTGATACAGTGTGAAGTGTGAAAACATGGGTCAATGATCCTGCTGATTCTCATTGTTGATTTTGTTGACCAGTCATGAAACCCTGTCGTTTTTGTTTTTGCTCCATAATCAAACAGTTTCCAATCAGAGAGAAATGTTGTTTATTTATTCCAGGGTTTCTGCTTCTCAGAATTCTTCCCTCCTCTCTCTCCTGATGTAATTTCCTCTTGTCTCTTGTGCTGTCAGGCTCTGGAGATGGGGGATATTCGCTCCCTGAGCAGTGACGGGCAGCTACAGGGCTGTGGGATCCCAAAGTCCCTCTCCAAGCAGGTTCTCCGTCCAGAGAAGAGTGACAAGGACTCGCTCAGAGTCGCCCTGCCGCCCCCGGAGCCAACCAAGCAGCGAGCACCGGTCGTCGTAGCAAGCACCAAACCCTCCGTCCCCGACTGCACCGTCTCTACCTCTGCTGCCAGTCACAGCTGGCACCCGGCCTCCCCGGGTGCCCCGAGGCCGAAACGTTCGGGCGCTCCGAAACCAGAAGCCCGAAGAAGCGAAGCCCTGGCAGACGTGGAGCTAGAGAACATGAACCGGAATAACTCCTCAAAGGTTAAATTGGGCAACGCCGCTGTTGCTCTGGCGATTCCCGGGCAGCCTGTCAAATGGACGGCAGCGCCGCTCAGGGGTCCGCAGCCCCACCAAGCCTCACGCCATTACATGACTGTGCCTGCAGGGGGCGTGAGGGTGAACCGCAGGCACTCCATAAACGCAGACTCTTACCGGGAGCGCTGCTATGTGGCCTACCCCAAAACCGGGGCCAGTCTGCGCTCAAAGAGGAGCCTGTCGATAAGCGGGGAGCTGCCACAGCTGGGGAGCACAACAAACATTCAGCGGGCCAGAGACAAGCTCTCCAGGTCTGAGTGGCTGCTGGAGAGCACTTTATGATTTGGAGTTTACAACCTGTGTTCTCTTGCTTCCTTGGATTGGATTTGTGGGCCGTTGTGAAACTGGGACGAGGGTTTAATGCCTTCTTTTGAGCCTTTGTGCGCTCCGCAGAGGGACCTGTAAGCTTCTCTCATATATTTGGGGGCAAGGCAGGCGTTCAGGGTTACACGGGAAAGGTTTCACATTTGTTTTCTACCTTATAACCTATCAAAGTCTTCTTTGTAACGGTCAGACTTTGGAAAAGACACAAAAATGTATAAAACAACTTCATGTACAGAAATGTTTAGTTGTGCGGGATACTGTAAATCCCAGCACAACCATAAATGTTCATGTGGTGTTGAATGCAGTAACTTGGACATACTGTATAATAAGACGGAAAGAAACACACACACACACACACACACAGGTGGGGTTACCATATTCCCATTGTCATCGCCTGTTACTTAACGTGATACGATCTCTGTAGAATATGATTCTTATCTCCAGCTCTACAGACAGACAGTGACATGTCTTAATTACCTTGGCGGTGGTTCGGGGAGATTACGAATGTGCTTTATATCCCGGAGGTGTTGGAACAGAATGTAGTAGACAGACAGTCCTCCATCTTTTCATCCCTACACCCCCCCAGATGCAGCACAATGCAGTATTTTTGTGGCACAAGTCGTTTCAGCCTAATACTGCCCTCGGGTTTGAATCGATACATTTTTATCACGTAATTACATAAAGACTCCACTCTGATAGGATTCCTGTCGTGACTGATTTGAGCAACAATTGAGCCAACGACAACAGCATGACAGGTCGGTGGGGGGTTGGGGATGGGGGGTTAAATCTGATACCATGTGCGGATGAGATCCAGAGGAATGGTTCATTTCCATATTTTTTACTTACTGACGTTATCGTGTCACAGCGATGACAAGTGTTGTAAATTAACTTGTGGATGTAAGAGAAATGATAATCACACGAATGGAAGGAAGGACGTCAGCTCTTGATTTTGCTGTTGTTTCTGTTTGATGTTTACCAGTATAAATAAAAACCAGTGATAAAAGGGACACACTCACACTTTTCTACAGTGAATTATCACAACTTTTCCTGCAGAATAAGACGTTTGTGTGTGTCGTGTCAGAGCAAAAACAAAAGATGCATCCCTCGCTCCGTGAGGCTCCAGCAGCCAGTGTGGTAATGAATTTTGGGGTTTCAGTAGTCTTGCAGCAGCATAACTCCCCTTTCTCTGCGAGTGTTGGACCTCTGACAGATCCATGCCTTGAGCCCTCGTGTTTGTTCAAAGGGAAGAGGGAAGCAGATGATGAAAAGAGGCCATGCTAGTCACCGGGGACGCCTCTCGCCTGCGCATCTTCTTGCTCGTTTGAGCGGCGTTCGTGTGCCCTCGGACTGTGGAAACCTGCCGCAGGAGAGCGTTAACACGAGCTCTGCAGCGGGAACCAGTGCAGGGCTAATCTCCAGTTACAGTAATTCCTGACATGACATGGTTTTGCATTATGTGTTGCAATACAAGCTCTGATTCTCGGCGTAGCGTGCTGGTCGGATGCAGTCTGATTGATTTTTACACTCGTGCACTGGTATGTGTCTCACACCAGGAGACGTCTAAGGATACAGCACAGTCAGCCGGAAATATAACACCTTGCGGGGTGAACTTGTCAAGATTAGCTGCACATACTGTATGTAAGACATAAATTAATTGCTGTCACACAAACAGGCTGGATTCTAGCATGTGTATTCATTATTTCTTACTCATTAGGGGTGATTAAAATGCTGAGGAGCTTGGCCTGAACCTTTAGTTCAGTCTTCAGCAAGAGCCAGAGGTGTGTTAATAATAGATGCATTTTTCGGGAGAGAGAGAGGAAGATGGAAAGAGGAGTGGAGAGTGGAATATTTTGTGAAACAAATACGACGACGAGGAGAGTGGGAGGTAAAGAGGCAGAGTTGAGGATTCAAGAAACGGAGGTGCAGTGAAGAAAGCAAGACGGAGAAAGGAAAAAGGAAAATGTGAGAAAAGAGGAGGAGAGAGAGAGAGAAAGCAGAGCAGATAGTGGAGAGAAAAGAGCATCCTTTGTAAGCCAGCCGTGCAGCCTCTGGCTCTTCGATATTCACTGCACCTTCACAAAAAGGGAGGAGGAAGAGGAGGAGAGGGCAGCAGCGGGGTGATTGCGGGTGAGAGACCTCGGCTGGAGGTCTGTCGGCGAGCAGAGCGGAGTGAACCCTGCGGCCACATCCGAGCCACACGCTCCCTCATCACATCGCTGCACGAGCCTGACCCGCTTTACAGCCCCCCCCCCCCTCCTCCCTCTCTTCCTCCTAACCCAAACCAAACCCAAAAAACGTGTCTCCGTCCTCGCCATCGTCTGGCCTTCCTCCTCCCTCCACCACCGCCCGCCTGACCCCTCCTCCTCAGTCTACTGTCTTGTAGCATGCTGACTCACTCCTCTCCGCTGCAAGAGTCCTGCCACGCTGCCAAACACATCCAACCCCTCAACACCTCCACCACCCACCCGCGGGCCCACTTGAGAGCTGAACCTGCCAATCTTCCCCGAGCCCGACCTGCCCGCTACAAACAGACTCGCAGATCTCGCCTCAGTCTGGCCTGATTTGATATGCAGCTCAAATGCCACCAGGGTCAGAGTGATCGTCAGAAGCATTTTGATTAACTCTCGTCCCCCTCCTCTCCCACTTCTCAATAGTAGCGTCAATGTTCCGCTGATTAAATTCATTTTCTGCTGTCACTGCTAATGGGCTTTTCATTCCTTTGTGTGAGTTTCAGTTGCTTCTGACAGGACGAGTCTCTTTACCAAGCACTTAAGCCAACACGGCCTGCGATGCCACAATTGCTCGGTTTTAATGACAATCATGATGTGGGGAGAATCACACTGGGGCACTGATGTGTCCAATTTATGGTCAATTGTCTTATTTAAAGTGATCGTTCAACAAACTGAAGACCCAATTAGAATTAAAGAGGAATTATATGAATACTTAAAAAACGCAGGCCCTTCAACAAGTGTTTTAGCACCTTTTGCTCTTATATAGCTCCATTATCTCCTCTCAGCAGGCGGCCTGAGCCGGAGTCACATGAGACAGCGTTCCCCCAGCGAGGTTTATCTCTGCGGGAACATGTACAGAAACAGCCTGAGGTCTGAAAACGAATCCATCCAAAACACACGGATACCCCTCGTACAGGGGGAGGTGGCACCATGTAAAATATGCACAAGCAATTCCAAGGAGTATGCATTATTGAGAGGAGTAAATGGGTGCAGGAGGAACATCATGGCTCATTAATAGTGAATGTGATTACCGGTTCTGGGAAAAGAGGGTCTATAATTGAACCGGTCAAATCTAAACAAAAGACTTCCTCGTTTACTCAGCGCCAACTGTTAGTGTCACGATTAAAGCTGGTAACTAACGCTGCCAAGTGTCCTGTTATGATGTCAAAAGCTCAGACTGGAAACCACTCACACACACACACACCCCCCTCTTGACCAGCGCTCTCTGACTCCGCCGGTTGGAGGGGTTTGGAGAACGGTTGGAGCCATTCATTTTTTATGATCTCAGCGTTGGAGTCAACTGTGCTTCAATTACCGACAGGAATTTCTGACAAAGCAGGGAGAGAAAATGACGGAGCATTTTTGAAATCCCATCAGAAAGGGAAGGAGGCGGCTGATTGAAGGTCACACAGCAGGAGGGAGGGAAGGAGGGGGAGGAGGGGGGGTATCTGACTGAGTGACTGCCCCCTGTTTGACATGCAGGAGCTCTGAGTGACGTGACTTCATCCAGCAGCACGGGCACCAGATTTTGTTTGACGTGAACCCAGATTATCGCCTGCCCCCCCTGAGGGTTTCCCACGCTGAACAAACAGATGCTTCCTCTTCTTCCTCTCCTCTCCTGCTGCCTCCTCTTCCTTTGGTTACACATGCTCCAGGGTGATGGACGACAAAGAGGCTGGCTGCAGTTTACACCAGACATACCAGGCACCATTAGGAACCATTTTCTGCCCATTTGCCTGATAGCTGCTATCGCTTATAGCAGTGATTTGCTCTCTGTCTCTGCACTGAGTGTCCCCAATGATGGATCACACACTGATGTGCAAGTGTTGAGATTACAAAAAGAACTGAGCATCCGCTGAGCAGATGTGCCAGTCAGCTAGAGACTAAAGCTGCATTCTTGTTTTTTTTTTCTTGTACATAACCTTGCATTTGCTTTTCACCCAAAAAAAAAAAAAAGTCACCACCTGGATTTAACTAAGCAAATAGGTTCAAGCCTCCTATTGGATAATTACGGCATGGGAGATTATCTTTCATCCTGTGATCGAGGAAAAGATGTTAGTCTGTTTAAGAAGAGTCAAGCAGAGAAAACATCTAAGGAGATTGATGCAGAAACGACTAAAACTGGGTTAACACATCTGAAAGGATAGTGGGGAAAAGAGCTGAACCGTTTGGACAGAATTTCATATCTCGATATTAAAAGTCAGATATCTAGATATCGATACGATTTGACTCTAGGATTAGAAAACACTAATAACAAAAGCATCATAATATAACAGGATGTGTAAAGTGGGGTTAATTGATTACAGCTCACTCTCAGTCATCAACATTAACAGAAAGTCACCAATAATCATGAGACCGTCTGAGTTTTACATGCAGGGTGAGCTGGGAAAATCTGCATCATTGATATCTTCAATATAATTAATATTAGGTTATGAATATCCTGAATTTTCACATCTCAATACCGATACCATAACGATGTATCTTTCAGTCCTGGTGGGGAACTGTTGTAACAAGCATAGACTGTATAATGAGTGGATGTAACGACGTGCGGCTCAAACTGAAGCCTCCAGCAGATGCCCCGCCCCCTGGTGTCTGGCTGTAGTATAGGTCATAAGCCCCGCCCCCTGGTGTCTGGCTGCAGTATAGGTCATAAGCCCCGCCTCCCCATGTATTCCAGATATGAGCCGGGAAAACTTTAAAAAATTACGATACCTCGTAGAAACGTTTCTCTCATCCTTACGCTAAGGTAGTATGACGATGTCATCTGGCTGCATGGCGTTCAGGTGTTTTTTTTTTTCTGAGAAGTTAGTTTCTCATTAGTTATTGGACGTTAAAAAACGCGATATAAGTTTCATTTTACGATAGTTGACAGCTGCCGTTCGTGAGTAGTTTTTACCGGGGATATAAGAAACTTCGAGAAAGAGCCAAAAGGAGACTAAAACTTCTGAAGAAACAGAAATAAATATTTTTATTTCTCTTTTTTACTTGGCTCCACCGGAAATTCTCTACTGCGCAGACTCTGGCTGCACAATGGCGGCTAGAGAAACGGGGTTTTTGGCTTCAAAAACGTAGAACGGTGACAGGCGGAAGCACACTGTCCATTCTATATACAGTCAATGAGCTCAACTAGATTCCCCAGTGGGGCCCTGCCCCCCCTGGGCCCCCTCTTGAAGACACCCCTGCTCCAAACCATCTATCAGCTCCTGAGGAAGGGGGACAGCTTAAGCCTCTTTAAGGATCCCATTCTCAGTGAGTTACCAGAAGTGCTTATGCTAATCTTGTTATCTCTCTAGGCTGCTGGTAATGGAGGATCGGAAGCTGCTGGGAGGTCGAGGGCCACATTTTTTTTTTTTGGCATTAGCCCAAGAGGTTCCCAAACTGCTCCATGTACTTGAATGTATGCCTACGTACAGCGCAGCAGCAGCTGATTATTCCGTCCTATTCTGCTGCATAAATCTGCATGGCTTTAAGGCTTCTTTAAGCGGCTCATGCTATGGATGATGAATTACACTATTCCTGTGCGTTAATCTTGTTTATTGCTCCGTGATGGCATCTAAATGTGCTTTTTCAGTTAAGGTATCAAACCAGGGTGTCACATTCAACACAGATCTCACACTAATTGAGCATATAAAGCCTATATGCTAACACACATGGGAATAACGAGGAAGGATAACAGAGCGGTCGCCTCTCAGTGACTGTTTGATCAGTTGTCATTCGCTGCAGTGAGAGAGAAGAGTGTCAGGTAGCTGCAGATAAACAAAGCTTTAAAAGCTCTTTTGATCTGACTGTGACCACGCGTAATGTAGAGCCCCAGGCCCGTCACATCCCAGAATCCCTCTGTACAGCCGGTGATGTGAAATGTAGATGTAACGGCTGTGCTCTTTCTGGAGGAGATTACACCTCAGTGACCGGGTGGAGCAGAGCGCTGTCGTGATGAGGATCCTCAAATGAGTCATTAATCAAGTAAAGGTCAATTTGTGATTGATGCCTGGTGGCAGATGGAGAAGAAGCAGGAAAAATGATAGATAGAGACGGCGGCGAGAAACAGAACTGACCATTAAGAGCATCAAACCAGGGTCAGAAAACCTCTTTTTCACAAACACGTGTCCTCTTTTTTGGTCGTATAAACTACATTCAGAGGGATTTTATGAAAAAACCCAAAATGTCCAAGTTTTTTCACAGACTATTGATAGAAATAACTACAGTAGAAATGCACTTTTACAGACCAACTGCAGATAAACAATAGTTCCCCATTTTTCTTCCTTGGAGGCTCAAAATCTAAATTAAACTTTCAGTAAGATTTTAAGGCATTATTTTTATTTTTGCACAAAAGAAATATACGGGTCAATGACGTGACGTCCCTTTTTTTTTGTCCGAGTGCAATATTTCCTTCAATCATGAATTGAGTATTTCATCACATGTATTTCTTTATTCTATGAAACCTGTGTTATTTGAACACATCTTTAAACTATTAAAATATAACATGTTTTTTTGTGTTTTGGTTCCTCAAACCCCCAAAATGTCAGGTGGTGCAACCGTCCTGACAAGTATCCACAGTAATTAAACTCTAAAAATTGAATGTCAGTTATTGTTAATGGAAATTAAAAAAACAGTGGCATCATTTTATGCTTGAACCTTTTTAAATAAAACATTCTTTGCAAATAAAAAGAATTTTAAAGCTGTTGAGAAATGTAAAAAACTTTNATCATGAATTGAGTATTTCATCACATGTATTTCTTTATTCTATGAAACCTGTGTTATTTGAACACATCTTTAAACTATTAAAATATAACATGTTTTTTTGTGTTTTGGTTCCTCAAACCCCCAAAATGTCAGGTGGTGCAACCGTCCTGACAAGTATCCACAGTAATTAAACTCTAAAAATTGAATGTCAGTTATTGTTAATGGAAATTAAAAAAACAGTGGCATCATTTTATGCTTGAACCTTTTTAAATAAAACATTCTTTGCAAATAAAAAGAATTTTAAAGCTGTTGAGAAATGTAAAAAACTTTTGTCCCGTAATTTTCACCTTGTCAAATGTCAGGGTGGTGCAACCGTAACATTAGACTTTTATTTTAAAGTGAAGAGAATAAAACAGGAAACAGGAAACTGCATCAGCCAGAGGAGCCCAAATGACATTTGTGACCAAGTGGAAAAGTTTGTAGATTTCTCTGAAATACTGATAAAAAAGGTTTTTTCACTTCATTGGTGNAACATCAAATTATTTATCTTATTCACAAATAAAAGAAATGAAACACACAAAATGAAAATGTATGAGTCACTACAGAAACTTGAGAGATACTTGCCAATAATTTCACACAGAAAAAATAACAGGAACATATAAATATATTTTCATATATTTGGTTGCGCCACCTGACATTTTTGGGTGCTCAAATTAAAAATACTAAAAAATAATGAACCTAAAAACTTTGAAATGTTGGTCAACTACTGAAATCTGTTAGAAAACATAATTCTTCTCTCAGAAATACGTTTTTATCCATTTTTAAAGAACTTTTTAAAAATAAGTTTTTAGACCCTCTTTTTGTCATTGACCCATATATAAATATAAATATACTTTTCCTTTTATCTGATCATGTGATGAGACATTATTATGGAAGCCCATTTCTGCCAGTAAAAAAAATAAGAATAAAAACTTGGCTTTGTCGAGATGATTTTATTGGCCATATCAAGTCAATATTTTGAGATAAAAAGACAAAATTTCAGTTAAAGGTCAAAATTCTAGGATAAAAGTTAAAAATTCTGAGATATGAAACCAAAAATGTAAGATAATAAAGTCAAAATTTTGAGATAAAGTCGAAATGATGAGATAAAAAGTTGAAATTAGGAGAGAAAGTGGGAATTTTGAGATAAAATCAACATTTTAAAATAAAAACACAAATTTAGGATAAGGTCAAAATAATGAGATAAAAAGAGAAAATTTCAGAAAAAGTTAAAATTCTGAGATAAAATTTGAGACTATGAGATATGAAATCAAGAGTATGAGATAAAAAGATGAACATTTTGGGATTAAGTCAAAATGAGGAGATAAAAGGTAAAAAAAAATACTGAAATAAAAAGTCGTCATTATGAGATAAAAGTTGTGATTTTGAGGTAGAAAGTCAAAATGATGAAATAAAGGTCAAAATGATGAGATAAAAGTTAAAATGATGCAATATGAAGTCCAAAGAATGAGAAAAAATACGTCAAAATAATAAGAAAAAGTAAAAATGATGATATTTAAGTGGAGTTTTTGAGATAAAAATTTATGGTTTGAGATCAAAGACAAGATTTTGAGATGTTAAAGTCAAATTTTCAAGATAATTGAATCAAAATAATTAGATAAGAGGTTGAAACTTGGGCTTTCTCCTCAAATTTGGCTCAGTAAGAGTCAAAAAAACCCATCTCAACATATCTGGTGGAAATGGGCTTTTTTTACGCTATAAAAATTTTATCTTCAAACAGGAAAGGAGTTTGGGTTGTGAAGCTGCTTTGAGTATCTTTAGTTAGAGGGTCCTCTTATTTGGTTTTCAGAATAATCTCCCACTGATCGAACTCAAAAGTGACTCAAACCTCTGAAACAAAGAACTCATAAATAAAAGACTGATTGTTTTATCTCAAACAGGAACCGACTACAAAGACTGATCACGATTTGGCTGCTGAGAAGGACGGACACAGACAAACCTGGCAGAACGGAGAAGAGAGACTGAGTCAGTCTGCCAAGAAAGAGAGAGAGAGAGAGAAACTGAGCAACAAACAAAACTCCTCAACAGCCTGAAGGAAGACGAAAAACCAGGATTGTTACCAAAATAAAACTCTGCCACTAAGAAACTGACACCTGCAGACTTTAACGCTCTCTAACAGTAAAATATTTTAGGGCTGATTTCAACCATGATTAACAGCGCTCTTGATATTTTCTCAATATATCTTCAAGTTGTTTCAAAGGAAAGACAATGTAAAATCAGAGGAGGATTATTAAAGGCCTCACATTCCAAAATTAATTTAACTAACCCTAAGAATGTGAGTAATAAAATAAGGTGACCATTTTCTAAAAAACCCAAAAAGAAGACCCTCAACCTCTTAAGATCCTGCAAAAATACCCAAAGATCCACAAAGACGATACAGTCGCTTCATAAACCAAACTAAACCATTTTTACTTTTTGAAGAGAAATTTTTATATAGTAGAAACATAAATAATGTGTAGAAGCTCATTTCCAAGTGTTATAAATTAAAAAAAATGGAAAAACTGGCCCAGGAGAGATTTTTTTTGTCCAAATTTTGAGACAAAAAAAATCAAAATTTCCACATTAGTTTCAAAACTTTGACCTTTTATCAAACATCTACACTGAATAATCTTTCAATTTTGAATTTTATTGACAAAAATTTCCACTTTTTATCTCAAAACTTCAATTTTTTATCTTAGAATTTTGACATTTAGTTTCATAATGACGGGATTGAATTACTTCAATTTGGACTTTTGATCTCAGAATTTGACTTTCTAACTTGATATTTTGATTTAATTCTCTCAAAATTTAAACCTTATACCATTTGGACTGTTGATCTCAAAATTTTGGCTTTTTATTTTGGAATTTGATGTCATTATCCTAAAATTTCACCTTCTTTTTCAGAATTTTGACTGAAGTTTTTCAATGTTTTGACTCTTTATCTGAGGATTTTGACATTCAATTTCAAAGTTTTAGCGTTTTTCCTCAGAATTTTGACTGTATTGTCTAACAATTCTTTTCTTTTTATCTCAAAATTTGACTTAATATTGGGCCAAAAAAAAAAAAAATCTCATGAAAGCCAAGTTTTCATTTTTTTATTTTTCAACTGATGGAAATGGTCTTCCAAAAATCATGTCCCACTCCAATTGTATCCATGCTTCAATGAAAAGAAAAATTAGCTGGAGGCATTAAAGCGAAATTAACCCTGTGATACATCGTGGTCACTACAGTGGACACCAATTTAAAAGTTATAAGATACTTATTAAGATATTTTTATACTTCTTGTGACCTGAAAAACTGCATTTTTTTCCCCAACATATACAGCACAGGCCAAAAGTTTGGAAACACCTTCTCATTCAATGTGTTTTCTTTATTTTCATGACTATTTACATTGTAGATTCTCACTGAAGCATCAAAACTATGAATGAACACATGTGGAGTTATGTACTTAACAAAAAAAGGTGAAATAACTGAAAACATGTTTTATATCCTAGTGTCTTCACCCTTTACTCTGATTACTACTTTGTATATTTTTTGTGTTTTTCAAGAGGTCGTCACCTGAAATGGTTTTCTCTTCACAGCTGAGCCTTATCAGGGTTAATTAGTGGAATTTCTGCCTTTATCAATGGGGTTGGTACCATCAGTTGTGTTGCGCAGAAGTCAGGTTAACACACAGCCAACAGCCCTATTGGACAACTGTTAAAATTCATATTATGGCAAGAACCAATCAGCTAACTAAAGAAAAATGAGTGGCCATCATTACTTTAAGAAATGAAGTCAGTCCAGTAAATAGTCATAAAAATAAAGAAAACGGAAATTGAATGAGAAAGTGTGTCCAAACTTTTGGCCTGGACTGTGCATATATTTCAAAATGTTATAAAAAAACATTTGAGGGTGAAAAAGCTTATAAACTATAAATTACTCAGTGTTAAAACAAAGACAAATAAAAACACTCAAGGGAAAAATCCTGACACTGACTTTCATAATTCATGCATCATAAAATCCCCCAGATGTAATTTATTTTTAACCAAAAAAGAGGACATGTTCAGGCAGAAGAGGAGAATCTACTCAGGCGACAGATATATCGATAACGACCTCTCTATCCGGGGAATCAGAGTTTGACAGACCGAGCGAAAACAAAAGAATGAGACAGGTGTACTGGAAAGAAGAGGCTGGGGCCAAGGCAGAAGAGAAAGAGAAAAGTGGTCTATATTTAGGCGGTGACAGAGTCAGAATGAGAGAGAGAGAGAGAGAGAGCTGATGGAGGGGGAGCAGAGGTGAAGAAGAGGGTGAGACAAGAGCTGGAAGATGAATTACAACCTGCACTGCTCTCTGGTGTGACAGTGGAGCAAATGAGGAGGCAACAAAAAAAAAAAAAAAAGAAAGAAAAGAAAACAGCAGTCTTGACTTTGAAGAGAGGATCCACATGTGAAGGAGTGAGCAGATAGAAAACCTGCTGTGGGGAGGAAAAGGGGGGAGGATGGGGGGGGTGTATTTCTGCAGCGGCAGTCCTGGTATTCAGGGGGTACCTCAGCCTCTCTCTCTCCCTCACTCCCCCTCTCTCTCTCTCTCTCTCCTCTGTTACCTTGGCAACATATTTTCTGCATGGAAATAGCATCTCTGGCTGTGCATAACGCAAAAAAAAGAGGCACTTAAAGAGATCTGAACACGTCTGGAACAGATTTAAGTTCAGAGATTTGACCTGCAGATTGGATGGAATTGAGTTATACTGTTCTGCATGTCTTTCCGTCCAATTGGCTGTTTGACGGAGCGATGGAGGAGCTAAGCATAACAGTCACTGACAGGCTTTTACTATATGCTGAGAGGGAAGATGAATCTACACTTAAATCAATTTGTATGTCTCTGTGTTTGCAACATAAAGTCTATTTTAATAGGCTTAAATCTGTCTTGCTTATATGAAGATTAAAGTAAAATACACTGCATTACTGCTCGACACAGCTTATACTGAATAATGTTTACTCTGGTGGTAGCTTGCCTCAGGATTTATTTACATCCCAACGACTGAAATTCAGCTCCTGACAAGCAGAGCACAAGCGAGGGAAAGATCCTGGCAGAGGTGTTATTAACCCTTTACATTCCACCTGACTCAGGTCTGTATACCACACTGTGTTTCAAAGCTTATAACTGAAGAATCATGGTGTTAAAATTAATCAGTGACACCTTATTTAAAGAATAAAATCTCTAGTTTCAAAAAAACACTCAAGTCTACATCAGGCTGAAAGCAGCTGAAATACTATTCTCTTTTCATTTTTTGGAACCATTTCTGAAAATCATTAACTTCAAGATGCTTCGTCCCAGACATAAGACATTCACCACATCACTTCTACACTTTGTCATCTACATCTGGGTGACATTTGAGCTTTCTAGGTAAAACCTTGTAGGAGTTAAAGAGTTTTTAGACTCAGATGAGCAAACACGAGGCAGAGTTTTACTCACTGTCCACGCTCTCGTCAGTGCTCAGTGTCCTCTTTTTAGTCAACTTTGCTCTCTTTGGGAAAAGGTTTCCCCCAAAAACCATGAAATTGTAGTTCCCAGTCACAGATTGTACCTCCTCTGTTGGGCACATGAATGTAACTGAAGATGCAGGGTAATATATAAGTCTCGCCAATGATCTAAATGGCTACAGCTGGCTTTGTGAGAACGGTAATGTGATTAGTTACTGTACAGATGAGTGACAAGCCTGTTCGCTAATAAATAACCCTCTTAAAGTGTTTTTACCCAAGACCATCATGCGCTTTTGGCCAGTCAAGTAGGGAGCGCTTCTTGGCTATCACAAGCTGTCCTGGGATGAAAACTCAACCGAAAACAATTTGAAACTTTTGTCTTGCAGCTAGAACCCTGTTGAAAACAAACACTTGCAGCTTTGTCAGATCCACATTGAGGAGGAAATGCTATAAGACTGTGAAGCTGCTGTTATTGATGAGAACAAACAACGGACTTTACAGGAGAAATTTCACCACTTGGAATAATTTGATGAAACAACACTTTTGATATGTTTGAACTCTGGATTCCTCTGGTGGAAAGGAGAGTGAATATTCAGGGTACGGGCGTCAGGATGTGACNTGTGTTTGCAACATAAAGTCTATTTTAATAGGCTTAAATCTGTCTTGCTTATATGAAGATTAAAGTAAAATACACTGCATTACTGCTCGACACAGCTTATACTGAATAATGTTTACTCTGGTGGTAGCTTGCCTCAGGATTTATTTACATCCCAACGACTGAAATTCAGCTCCTGACAAGCAGAGCACAAGCGAGGGAAAGATCCTGGCAGAGGTGTTATTAAGGAATGTAAAATAAATAATAAACGGCGCAGGGCTGCTGGTTGATCTGTGAGGATTTTTCTGATTTAGTTTCCACTCACAGATGAAGGGCTTTAGCGCTGCGACTGTGAGGATCTGACTTTGCCGGGGCTGCCTGCTTTGCTTCGGTGTGATAAACCTTTGTTTGCTTGCGACAGAGCGGGAGTCAAACTAATGAAAGAAAATCCAGGCGTTGAAGATGGAAGGTGAGATCAGCCCCGACTTCAACATAAGCTGAGACTCGTCCAAAGCTTGGGTAAGGGGACAAAAACACAAAAATCAAAATAACAACCAGGTAAACATGCAGCGAGGAATTAAAAATAGAAAAAAAAAAAAACACAAGTGCATTGACTCCTGGGAGAGAGCAGCCATAATGAAATAAGCATCTGAAAGAGAGCAGGTGTTGGAGGCTTGACAGACTTCAGCTGCATAACAAGTAGTGCATTTACTCTCCCCTGCCTTTGTCAATCAAAACAAGCAACCCTGTGAATAAATGCTCTCTTAGAGGAGAAAAAACAACAAAAAGAGCAGACTGAGACCCCCAAGTGGAATCATACCTGAATCAGACTTTACAAAAACACACAGAGAGAGGATGGACCTGCACATCCCTCTTCTCAAAGTTGGACTCAGGTAGAGATAAAACATCCCTGCTTTTGAATTTCAAGCAGCCTGTCTGTGCTGTTTGGAAGCTAAAAAAGCCAATAAGACATCAAGAATACCCTGGAGCTGAATCGATTGATTCTTTCACAGAAACAACACAGCCCCTTATTGTTTTCCTCTTCGCTCCGAATCGTCCTGTGTGACTGAGAAGGAGGACGCGAGTTATCACGCTCAAAGAGATGTCTCCAAAACACTCAAATGAGCTCAGAGGAGCTTTGGCTTTCTGCACAGCGTGGGTTCAGCACCGCGGACAGCGCCTGAATAAAGGCGTTGGAGCCAGAAGGGGGCGGTAATGAGAGGCCGGTCCGGATCAGGGGGCCTAAAGACCCGAGGATCTGAGCAGGAAGCTGAGGCAGACAGTTGTGCTAATCCTGCTGGCAGAGCACAAAAAGGAAAAGACTTATGGGTAAACTCAGTAAAGTGCAAGAGGAGACCAGAGGAAGGAAAGAAAATTTCCACTGGTGCAGCTTTTAAAAGAGGAACGTAAGCTCTAGAGCAGTGGTTCCCAACCTTTTTCAATTCAGGGCCCACTTTTAAGTCTCAAAAATGTTTCGCGGCCCACCTCTGACAATATAATTATGGGGGCTGTATAGCGCCTTGTTAGCGCTTGATTTGTAACAAAGACCCGAAATGTAAGAAAAAAAATGTAATAAAACCTGAAATGTGACAAAAAAATGTCTCCTGGGTCAGTTTTTCTTTTTTTTTATTTATAACACTTGGAAATGAGCTTCTACACATTATTTATGTTTCTACTATATAAAAAAATTCACTTCAAAAAGTAAAGAATGGTTTAAAACAAAGTTTGGTTTATGAAGCTACTGTATCGTCTTTGTGGATCTTTGGGTATTTTTGCAGGATCTTTAAGAGGTTAAGGGCTGAAATCTGTTAGAAAACATAATTCTTCTCTCAGAAATATGTTTTTTATCCATTTTCAAAGAACTTTTAAATAATACGTTTTTAGACCCTCTTTTTGTCATTGACCCATCTGCCTCTGTGTCTGTCTTTCTATCTTTGTGTTTGTGTCCCTCTTGCTTTATATCTGTCCCTTTCTGTGTTTGTCTTTCTGCTACTGTGTCTATCTCTCTCTGTATCTCTCTGCCTTTCTGTTGGTACGTCTCTGTCTGTCTCTCTACTTCTGGGTCCTTCTGTGTCTCTCTACCTTTGTGTCTTTATCTTTTTCATGTCTGTCTCTCTGCCTCTGTGTCTGTGTCTCTCTGGCTTTATGTCTGTCCCTTCCTGTGTTTGTCTTCCTGCCAATAGGTCTATGTCTCTCTGTATCTCTCTGTCTTTCTGTTGGTATGTCTCTGTCTCTCTCTGCCTCTGTGTTTGTGTCCCTCTTGCTTTATATCTGTCCCTTTCTGTATTTGTCTTTCTGCTGCTGTGTCTATGTCTCTCTGTGTCTCTCTACCTCTGCATCTTTATCTTTCTGTGTCTATCTCTGTCTGAATCTCTCTGCCTTTCTGTTGGTACATCTCTGTTGGTGTATCTGCCTCTGTGTCTGTCTTTCTATCTGTGTGTTTGTGTCCCTCTTGCTTTATATCTGTCCCTTTCTGTGTCTGTCTTTCTGCTACTGTGTCTATCTCTGTCTGTATCTCTCTGCCTTTTTGTTGGTACGTCTCTGTCTGTCTCTCTACTTCTGGGTCCTTCTGTGTCTCTACCTTTGTGTCTTTATCTTTTTTATGTCTGTCTCTCTGCCTCTGTCTTTCTGTTTCTCTCTGTCTGTCTCTTTCTTACCCTGGCACATCTGTCTAACATGAGTCTGGTTCTGTCCGAGGTTTCTACCCTTCAAAGGGAAGTTTTTCCTCGCACTTATAACTTATTAAATGCAGCAGAGCTCTTTACTCACAGTCTGTTAAAATGAGCTCAGACTCTTTATCTTGTCTTGATGTTGCGTCTCTGTGAGTAGAATAGGATTTTATTATTGTTATTGTTCTATAAATGTTTTGGAAAGTGTCTTGAGATCATTTTTGTTATAATTTGATGCTTTATAAATAAAGATTGATTGATCCTCTCACTGCAGATTTATAACTTTCTAAAAGACTCATTGTTTGAGGGAGTGATACTTTGTTAGTCACAGCCTCAGAATTTTGTGATCCTGCATAACAATCATCCTGTAGCTATTTCTTGATTTCATCGAGAACACTTAGTGAAAAAGATTGTGCAATAATCGATGAATTACTGAAATGTGCCTACGGACACAGGACAGCGGCCAGAGCCTCTGCGTGACTGCACTATTAATGTTTGAGGAGTCAGGAGACTTTAACTGAATTATCTTCAGAAAAACAAATAAAAATACACAAATGCAAACTGAGCAGTTCAATAATTACTTAACACACTGAGAAAACACCTTTTCTTCAAACGTGGGCCTTCACAGAATAAAGTGCTTGAGTTTAAGTGCATATATTTGATCAAGAATTAACAATAAATCCACTTATCATGCAGAACAGCTCAGTTTATTATTGGATCATTCCTCCTGATGCATTAACATGTCAGCAGTGCTTTAATGTTGCAGTCGGCTGCTGCTGAGGGGCTAATTTTAACTGCTTTATGTGCCTGCATATTAATCAAAGCAACACATCATACATAAAAAACAGACTGTATTTTTAAAATGTGGTTTTCACAGGTAGCAAAGGCTGTCAGAGGTATTCATTTTCTTTTGAAACATATCTGAGTGACCCTGATAAAGTTACAAAACAGACGTTTCAGTGGGAGATACAGGAAACATATTTACATATGAATGACGTGAAAACTCCTGTGAGGAGAATTAAACTGGTTTATAAAACCGAACGAAAGTCAACTAATTACAACCTCAATTCCAGTGAAGTTGGTACGTTATGTAAAACCAAATAAAAAGAGAATACAATGATTAGAAAATCTTGTTTAACCTGTAATCAGTTGAATACACTTCAAATAGAGGGTATCTATTGTTCGAACTGAAAAACTTTGTTTTTGCAAATATTGACTCATTTTGGATTTGATGCCTGCAACATGTTCCTAAAAAGCTGGAACAGGTTCATGTTTCCCACTGTGTTAAATCATCTTTTCTCCTAAAAACACTCATTAAGTGTTTGTGAACATGAATTGCTGAAGTTTTAGAGCTGGAATTCTTTCACATTCTTCTTGATGAACAACTTCAGTTGCTCAACAGTCCAGGGTCTCCATTGTTGTATTTTCTGCTTCATAATGTTCCACACATTTTCAATCAGAGTCAGGTCTGGACTGCAGGCAGGTCAGTCTAGTAGCTGCACTCTTCTACTACGGAGCCACACTGTTGTAACAGGAGCAGAATGTGTCTTGGTTTCATTGTCTTGCTGAAATAATCAGGGACGTCCCTGATAAAGACAAAGTGTCTTGGATGGCAGCAGATGTTGCTCCAAAACCTGTTTGTACCTTTCAGCATTAATGCTGCCTTCACAGATACTGGGACAGTTACCCATGATGCACTGGGCACTAACACACCCCCATACCATCACAGATGCTGCTTTTGAACTTTGCGCTGAGAACAATCTGGATTGTCCTTTTCCTATTTGGCCCGGAGGACACCACGTCCATGATTTCCAAAAAGAGTTTGGCGGCGTTTGTGTGTGTTGTTGATGTCTGACTTTGTCTTTGCATGGTAGAGTTTGAACTGTCACTTGTAGATGTAGTGATGAACTGTGTTAACTGACAATGGTTTTCTGAAGTGTTCCTGAGCCCACGTGCTAATATCCTTTACACAATGATGTGGGTTTTTAATGCAGCGCCGCCTGAGGGGTCAAAGGTCACGGCAATTCAATGTTGGTTTTGGGCCTTGCTGCTTACGTGCAGAGATTTCTCCAGATTCTCTGAATCTTTTGATGATATTATGGTCTGTAGATGATGAAATCCATCAATTCCTGCAGTTGGACAAAGTTGAGGAACATTGTTCTTAAACTGTTGGACTATTTGCTCACGCAGTTGTTGACAAAGTGGTGAACGTGGCTCCATCTTTGCTTGTGAAGGACTGAGCCTTTTGGGGATGATGCTCCTTTTATACCCAATCATGACACTCACCTGTTTAAATCAACCTGTTCACCTGTGGAATGATCCAAACCAGAGTTTTGTTGCTCCTGTCTCAGCTTTTACGAGTTGCAGCCGTTTATCAGTTCGAACAGTAGATATCTGTTTTTTGTAGGTGGATTGGTCATTGGTTAAATTACCCATAAGTTCATGAGTGTGTTTGGTTCTTCAGCCTCTGCGTTGGATTAAAAGTGAAAGAAAACAGACGGATGAATTGTTCCTCTGAAGTCTCTAACTGCTCCTGGGGGAGTTTTTGCATATTTTCATATGTGTTAAAAAGAAAAACCCTGAGGAAAACTCACAAAAAGAGTCAAGGATGAGAAAGTGATGATACCATTTTGAGTTAAAGCTGTTCCTGTCTGTCAGCTCACAGAGTGTTCCTGTTTTTCTAAACAGGTTTTTCAAAGTGTGAAAAAAAATCATCTTCGGATACGGCTGTTGAAACTTGCACTGAAACCTTTTTATAAGAAGAAGAATCAAACAGCATCAGAGCAGTCTGATTATTACAAGTTTGTTTGTACAGACACTAATGGTTACGTCTTCAGTGAATTGACTTATTTACTAATTTAATGTCCGAAAACAGTGAAAGTGTCTTTATTAGAGGTGATTTTTAAGGTGGAAGTGGTTTGATAAAGACAATGAAAACTATCTTGTGGTCAAACTGAAAACACAAAACATCTTATTACATCAGTGATTTTCAACCCTGGGGTCACGACTGATATATTTTTTTCAACTAAACACAATTTTAAACAACTGTATACTTTAACTTTCTGGAATATAAATCAGGTTGTAATAAAATGCAGCAATTATTACAAAATAACTGCGAAGTTACCACCATTTCTCTCAAACTTAAGGTCAAATTTATGAGTTAAAAATTCAAAATATCACATTTTTATCTCAAAGTTTTGACAGTTTATCAAAAGTTGACTTTTTAACTTTATTTCAGTTTTTTTTGCCTCAAAAATTTTGACTATTTATCTCATAATTCCAACTTTTTGTCTCACAATAATTCACATTTTTATGTTTGAATTTCAATTTTTCTCATAATTTTCCAACTTTTTGTCTCAAATTTCAACCTTTTATCTGTTATTTTTTGTCATTTGATCTCATGATATCAACTTTGAATCTCAAATGTTGACCTTTAACTCATAATTTCCATGTTTGTATTCATGGTTTTGACTTTTAATCTCTGAATTTTGAGTCTTAATGTCTAGTTTTGACTTTAAACTCACAATTTTGAATTTACCTAAGAATTTCTTAACTGTCTGAAAGTTCAACCTTTTATCTGGTAATTATGAGTTAGCTCATAATTTCAACTTGAATCTCAAATTTTAACTTTCCATCTTAAAATTTCAACATTTAATGTCATGATTTTGACTTTTCTATACATAATTTGGACTTTTGTTCTATAAATTTGGACTCTGAACTAATAATTTTGACTTTGAACTGACAATTTGGAATTTATCTCAATATTTCAACTGTCTCAAAGTTCAACCTTTTATCTGTAAAATTGACTTTTTATCTCATAATATCAACTTTAAATCTCAAATTTTGACCTTTGACGCATAATTTATATGTTTAATGTCACAATTCTGACTTTTTTTATAGATAATCTTGACTCTTTATCTCTAATCTTGACCTTTTACGCATAATTTCTACATTTAATATCATGATTTTGACTATTAATCTCAGAATTTTGACTCTTTATCTCAAGTTTTGACTTTGAAATCACAATTTGGAATTTACCTAAGAATTTCTTAACTGTCTGAAAGTTCAACCTTTTATCTGGTAATTCTGACTTATCTCATGATTTCAACTTGAATCTCAAATTTAAACTTTCCATCTTAAAATTTCAACATTTAAAATGATAATTTTGACTTTTAATCTCTAAATTTTTACTCTTTATCTCAAATTTTGACTTTGAACTGACAATTTGGAATTTATCTCATTATTTCAACTGTTCGAAAGTTCAACCTTCTATCTGTAAAATTGACTTTTCATCTCATAATATCAACTTTAAATCTCAAATTTTGACCTTGGACGCATAATTTCTACATTTAATATCATGATTTTGAGTTTTTTTATGCATAATTTTGACTTTTAATCTCAGAATTTTGAGTCTTTATCTCAAGTTTTGACTTTGAAATCACAACAAGGAATTTACCTAAGAATTTATTAACTCTCTGAGAGTTCAACCTTTTGTCTGGTAATTCTGACTGATCTCAAAATTTCAACTTTGTCTCAAATTTTAACTTTCCAGCTTAAAATTGGACTTATATCTTATCAGTCTGACTTCTCTCAAAAATATAACTCTAATCTCAGAATTTCAACTTCATCCCACAATTTAGATTTTTTAATCAGAAACTTGGATGAATTAACCTTGAAGCAATTGAACGCAATTAGGAAAAGCCAAAATATAAATAATAAATACTTTGTGGTAACGTCCTGTTTGCTGAGAGTATGAAACTGTAAACTTTGAGACAAACAGTGATTTAGGAGTTGAGCCTCCAGTGCTGAGACATTAACTCTGAAAAAAACAGTCTCAGAATTTTGTGAGTTAAAAACGGGGTCACGGCCCAAATAAGGTTGTAACCACTGTTTTATGTGCAATTCAAAAGATACAAGAAGTAGTTAAGGAAGAAAAAAATGCCAAAAAAAAGCTTTTTTATATTTCTTCAGGGCTGAAATGACCCATTTTATTGTGGGCAGCTGAGATACATGGGTGTAAATATCAACAAAGGAAGTTAATGGTTGACGTCTGTACATTACATTCTAACAAAGAAAGTGATGGTCTCGCAGTCCACTCAACGTTTGCTTCAGATGCTTCAGAAGAGTTCGCTTCTCATTCATCTGGGTAAAGTCAGTTCATAGAAAATATAAAGCAACTCATGACTAAAAGTTTAATTGGTTAACACTTTAAATCACACCTCTATCTATGTCTACGTAATTCCAATACAGCCATACAATACAAGTATACAAGGTTATTCTGTGGTTAGAGAAAAATACAACCGAAGGTATGGAAATGCAAACATACAGCTGTTTTTAAACTTCTCATACGTGTGAAACTTTAGTTTGTATCATAGGTACGATCTGGTAATGCAGAGGGGGGAGAAGGTAATCATCACATTTTTACTGAACATAGCCTGAGACATGTGTACAATATGCACACTAGAGGAAAATAAAAGCTATGTGAGAAAATAAAAGTACTAATAGATTGCTGCTTCCTCAGCTCGCTCTGGTAAAAATAAGTCTCTGATGTTTGTCCGTGAGTTCCATCTTCTGGAAGCTGAGTGCCACTGGAGGAAAAGAAAAAGGGGGGGTGGTGGTGGTGGTCTGGGCTTTGGGGACTAGTCACCGTGTTCCTCATCCGATATGACAGCAGAAGAAAAGGGACGCAGGAAAGCAAGCTGAACTTCAGTGTTTTTAAGTCTCTTAATCTGTCAGGTTTTTTTCTTATAAATCAATAAGTCTTTTTTCTGGTTCCTTCTCTGTCGGGTTCTGACGCTGGTGGGTGGGTTCTCATTGGTTATTTTTGGCTTTGGCGTGTGTGAGGATGTGAGACTTGAGGTTAGTCGACTGTGCAAACTTCTTATTGCAGCCGTCAAAGGGACAGACGTAGGGTCTGTCTCCAGTGTGGATACGCACGTGTGTGCGCAGGTTGAAGTCCAGAGAAAACCTTTTCCCACAGCCTTCGAAGGTGCACTGAAGAGAGGAGGAGGAGAAGAGACAAGAATCAGTTTATGTTCATAACACACTCGTGTCTAATGTGGGGAAAAATATCTATAAATACAACAAAACTGACAAGAGTTCAGCACCTGCAGCAACACTTAGAAATAATAAGTATCGCCCCAAATTAACCCTGTAAAGTCAAACGGATCATATTTGATACATGAGTTCAAAGACTTCTATCTCATCAACATGATAAATAATTTCTTTAAAAACCTGTTAGAATATTTTTAGAAACATATTCTACCACTTTGAGGATTGTCATATCACTACAGTCAGCGAACGTATTGTGGCCCTTAAATTTCAGGAAAATCATTGCTTGACTTTTAAGAAGTTGCAGCAAGAAAAAAACATAAAAAATAGTTTCTTTTTTAGCGTTTTCTGCATGAAATAAATGCTTATTTCCCAAAAAGCTTTAATGAAATAGATAAAATCGTACGCAAAAACTGCCCAGAATGTCAAGTGATACAAGAAATATATCATGAATGAACAGTAACAATGTACAGTAACATTTACAAACTTGACAGAAGATTACACCAAACCATCCAAACATCATAACTATAACTCTAACGCCAAGATGAAAGCTGGAGGTAAGAATTGTTTCCAAATGTTAAATTAAAAAAGAACAAAAAAGAACTGCATGTACCTTCAGTAATAAGAACCGAAGAACAAAAAGAGCCATTTTGAGTCTTAACTTTTAATAACACTGTAGTGAAAAATGTCCTTAATTGTGTCCAGTTAAAGAAATAAAATTAAAAACTATTCAAAAAACAAAAACAAAATTAAATATGTGATTTCAACGTTTTAAATTGTGATTTTGACTTTTTTTTTATCTCATAATTTTGACTCTTTATCTCAAGTTTTTGGCTTCAAACTCACAATTTGAAATTTATCTCACAATTTCAGCGGTCTCAGAGTTTTGACTTTTTTAAAAATTGAATAATTTCAACTGTCTCAAATGTTGACTTTTGACTCTCAATTATGACTTTTATCTCATAATCTTGACTTACATCTTATCATCGACTTGTCTCAAAAATATGACTCAGAACTTGGAATTAGGAAAAGTTAGGAGACGCTGAAATATCGACTTTGTGGTAATGTCCTGTTTTAAGTAGCACTAAGAGAAACTAAATTCATCAATCCAAAGGAAAAAAAGGATCTTGCTCATGATAAAGCAATATTTTTGTTGTGGATTTTGTTAAAAAGGTTAATGAACATCTCAGTTCCAAAAAATTGAAATTTTCTGACTAGTTTTTGATAGTTCGGGCTTTACAGGGTTAAAGATGGTTCAGATTAATACGCTCACTTTTTTGCTACATAATCCTCATGTTTTACCTCTTTACAAAGTAAAATATTCAGATGAATCCAGAAGAATTCATGATTCATGATCAATAACGCAGCAGTATTTAGAAGAAGTGTCCTGATAAAAACATTTCACTTCTGATATGATACTGATCTGATTTAATATCAGCAGGAATGTGGTTCAGATATGATGCTTTATATGTCGGTCTTCAAGACTGAGATGGACTGATAGTTATTTTTTTCAAAGCCAATACCGACAATGATAATTTGCTTTTTTGGGATTTAATGAAAATACTGCAATACAGCTGACAACACTACTACTCCTTGCTACTTTGTTAGCACCTTAGCGCACGCTGTTGTTGTTGTGATCACGTTGACTCTGTGTTAACTTCTCAGTTCCCATGTTAGGAAGTTTAGATTCTTCAGATTTCAGTCGCTAAGTTTGTTTGAAAGTTTTCTTCACCAACGAAACATAATAAGTGAATAAATAACTGAGATGGTGACCACAACAACTGGGACGTCCTACCTGTTTGGGGTCTTAAAAGCCTCGTTTCCACCAGGCGGTCTGGTACGGATCAGTACCGTTTGGTACGGGTCAGATCAGTAAAGCCTGATCCTGTGCGCGTTTCCACAGCCAACCGTACCCTGCTTGATGGGCCGAATGTCGAGAGCCGCGTCAGCTACGTAACGCGTGACGTCACCGCAGCGCTCTGAGCGCTACACAGTGTACCCCGCGAATAAATACAAGGAAAAAGAAATTTGTGGCATTGTAAACAAAGAGAAAGATGGAGGACATCCAGCAACTCTTCTACTTTGTGATCAGCTGTGGCTCTTTATTCCATAACAAAATGAAGCTTTGTTTCAGGAAAGGCTGCGTGCGGGGTTGTGTGTCGTTCTTTTTTACCGCTGTCACACGGGAAGTTACCGATCTTTTAACCAATCAACTACCGCAGTGATTACAGCCCCACCCCTGGGGCCGGTTTGGGACGGCTTGGCACCCCAACTGAAGGGTACTGAAAAGTAGAGCGGTACGGGTCGCTTATTAGGGGACCCGTCCCTATGGAAACGCTACAAAATGCGTGCAGTACCGAGACGAACCGACCCTATCCGCTTGGTGGAAACAGGGCTTAAGTCACATTCTGACGCCCGTACCCTGAATATTCACTCTCCTTTCCACCAGAGGAATCCAGAGTTCAAACATATCAAAAGTGTTGTTTCATCAAATTATTCCAAGTGGTGAAATTTCTCCTGTAAAGTCCGTTGTTTGTCTGTCTGTCGCGTCCGTTCTCATCAATAACAGCAGCTTCACAGTCTTAGAGCATTTCCTCCTCAATGTGAATCTGGCAAAGCTTGGCATTTTTTATTTCCTTAGACTTCTGGCTACAAGACAGAAGTGTCCCCATCTCTATACATGGAGATGTGAAGCCAGGAGAGCCTGATTTAAACAGGAAGTGCTCTCTATTTAAGCCAACACTCAAGGCTGTGATGTCAGAATCGAATCAAAGTGGAAAATATTGTATCAGGACACCCAGACTAAAATTTTTAAACATTCTGTGTATGTTTTTTTTTTGGTCACACATACACTGAAAAGTGAGCGGCCAAACAGTGTCAGGTCAGAACAAAATAGCAGAGCCATCCTCTGTTTACTCAAACTCACCATCACCTGATTGCTCTAAACTTAAGTACAAAAAAAAAAAAGAAACCAAACAACAACCCTGTTTCTCTTTTGGCTGTTTAAGTCAGGATCCTGGTGTTTGCTGAGAGGAGACTTTAACGTCGGCTTTGAAAGGAAATACTGCGTACACAGATACCAGATGTGTAATAAATCAAACAGCCTGTACCAAGATTGTTTCACAAAGACTTTGTTTTCAGCCGAAACCATTAAAGTGTCAGCTGTTTGTTTCATTTAAGGCAGAGCTTCGCGTGTCTGACAACACCACAGCAGTGAAATCACAACTAACAGGAAAACATTTGCCTGTAATTTCAAAGCGATCGTTCAATTATTGATACATTTCTGGAGTTAAACCTAAATGTGTAATATCCTGCAGACTCAGAGATAAGGGACGTTTGATTTATGCACCAAACACTCTGTCTCTTCATGACTCGGGTAGTTGGTGGGTGATAATTTGAACTCTGTGAGTGAGCGATTAATTATGATCCCATTCTCCTCGGCTCGGCTTAAAAATAGACTTGGGCTTATGTGCTTAAGACGAAAAAAAGTATGATATATATATATATAGTGCAAGTGCCTCTGCGTGTGGGAGTGTGAAATGTGTCCTGGTGCCAACCTGGAAAGGTTTCTCCCCCGTGTGAACGAGTTGGTGACGTTTGAGTTTGGAGCTCTCCACAAAAGCCTTGCCGCACTCCGCGCAGACGTGCACGCGAGGCCCGTGGGTGTGGAGATGCTTCCTCATGGCTGAGTTGTCCCTGAACATCTTTGTGCAGCCCTGGGGAGCAGAGTAAGTGCAGAGCAATGTTGACAAACAGCAAATAACGGATGCTTCTTTGCAGCGGGCTTGTAAAGCTGACAGTGGTGCACAAAAAGGGTTCTGGGTTTTCTCGTTCGCAGATATTAGTTATAAAAGTGTCGTCGGCATTTTGTTTAGTTTCTGTTAATTGAGCTAAGAAGCAGAAGACGAAGGAGAAGAATAAAAAGAACAAGAATAAGAAAAATAAGAAGAATAAGAAGGAGAAGACGAATAAGAATAAGAAGAACAAGAAGAAGAAGAAGAAGGAGAATGAGAATAAGAATAAGGGTGAATTCCAATTCCTGTCTTAACCCTCAATCTCAAAATGCGCACTCCTGTGAAGTGTAAGTGCTGTCCCGATTCTCAGAATGTTAAGGTTGAGGGGTAAGACTGAGGCTGTATCTTCCTTGAATACTGAGATTCTCCGACACCACCCTTGGGACTAAGGGACACCCAGAATGCATTGCATATTGTCGGTAAATAAACATGGCGTCCAAAGCGGCAGAGAAGGCGAGCTACAAATATAGTATTTTCTTTGTTAATGGAGATATAAATATTACGAAAACCATTGTATTATCTTAGTTTAGACCCATTTTATGGATTATTTACCTCTTTGTTGCATAACATTTATTTTTATTTTACGATCTTTTGTCAATAGCGTCCGGTGCGGACAAGCCATGTTGCTATCGTTTAAGTTAGTTAACGTTACAAAATGGTCATTTTTCTCTGTGGTAATGTAATTGTTTTATCAAGATAACAGCCTATATAACATGCTTGTGCTGATAATGGTATAAGATGACCGGGCTAATGTCATCTCCTGTAGCCGCAGAGTTATGTAACCATAGTTTTAGCTTTCAATAAACTATGGTATGCTGTGACAGCTGAATATGTCCGTGGTTGTGTTATTTATACAGATATTTTTTTGATAACGCTAACCGAAGGAATAACTGACAGACAGTCCACAACAATTTCATTTGCATTTAAGGGGTGTCCCATTTCTAAGTCACAAGATAGACCTTAATACTTGGTTTTGAGGGCGACTAAGATTGAGGGTTAAGAAAGGAATTGGAATTGGGCCTAAGAATAATAATAATAATAATAATAATAATAAGAATAATAACAAGAAGAATAAGAATAAGAAGAAGAAGAAGAAGAAGAAGAAGAAGAAGAAGCAGAAGAAGAAGAAGTGCACGTTTGCTCCTGAGGTGGTAATGTACCGTTGACCACTCTCCGCTCTAATGGCAGAAGCTCGTAGAGTCGATGAAAGGCTTCACATTAGCTCAACATACAAAGGTCAGATAAGGCTTGATTGTGCTTGTAAGTACCTGAAAATCAATATACTTAAGTGCTTTCTCCGCTTTTAAATAAGCTTTACAGAAAATTTCAATTACGCAGCCATAAAGCAGAAGAGAAAAAACGACTG
Source organism: Thalassoma bifasciatum (assembly GCA_008086565.1). Lineage (NCBI taxonomy): Eukaryota > Metazoa > Chordata > Actinopteri > Labriformes > Labridae > Thalassoma > Thalassoma bifasciatum. Next base: position 35,061 of record RPOG01004667.1, read on the forward strand.
AATCCATGAAGAAGAAGAGGACGAGACGTCTGCGCAGGAATTCTTCGTAAACTCACTTTATGAGGGCAAGCTATCGTCCTGGGGGCGTCGTCCTCTTTGACTTTCCTGGGCTTCATCCTGTTTCAAAACACAAAGGGGGAAAATAAGATGCTTGGCACGCGTCCATGTAACTGACATCACTACAGATTTAATGTTTATTTTTACAGTTAATCAGTAACAAAACTGATACAGCAGGAATAACCTTGCATGACATTTCACCTCAAAACTTCAAAATCAATATTAGCTTTTCTGTTACAACTAGAATTGCATAAAACCTTAATGGTCATGGAAATTAGGGCTGAACGGCGATAGAAAAAAATCTAATTGCGATTTTTCTGGCAGATTTTGCAAAATTTTTTTTTTCTGTGACATGTTCACGATGTACAGTAACATTTACAAACTTGACAGAAGATTACACCAAAAAATCATAACTATAACTCTAATGCCAAGATGAAAGCTGGAGGTAAGAATTGTTTCCAAATGTTAAATTAAAAAAGAACAAAAAAAAAATGCATGTACCTTCAGTAATAAGAACTGAAGAACAAAAAGAGCCAGTTTGAGTCTTAACTTTTAATAACAATGTAGTGAAAAATGTCCTTAATTGTGTCCAGTTAAAGAAATAAAATTAATAAATATTCAAACAACAAAATATGTGATTTCAACGTTTTAAATTGTGATTTTGACTTATTTTATCTCATAATTTTGACTTTTTATCTGAAATTTTGACTCTTATTCTCAAGTTTTTGGCTTCAAACTCACAATTTGAAATTTATCTCACAATTTCAGCGGTCTCAGAATTCAACCTTTTGTCTCAAAATTTTGCCTTTTTTTAAAATTTAATAATTTCAACTTTGTCTCAATTTTTAACTTTCTATCTTAAATTTTGACTTTTTATCTCAAATTTTGACTTTTGACTCACAATTATGACTTTTATCTCATAATCTTGACTTACATCTTATCATTCTGACTTGTCTCAAAAATATGACTCAGAACTTGGAATTAGGAAAAGCTGAAATATCGACTTTGTGATAATGTCCTGTTTTAAGTAGCACTAAGAGAAACTAAATTCACCAATCCAAAGGAAAAAAAGGATCTTGCTCAACAGTCTGACACTAAAGACACGTGTGTGTGTGTGTGTGTGTGTGTGTGTGTGTGTGTGTTTGTGTGTGTGTGAAACAGCTGACACAACAGATCCTGGGTCAGTCATGAACGAAAAAAAAAAAAAAAAAAAAAAAAAAAAAAAAAAAAAAAAAAAAAAAAAAAAAAAAAAAAAAAAAAAAAAAAAAAAAAAAAAAAAAAAAAAAAAAAAAGCTGCTTTAGTAATCACATGGTTCAGCCCTGATGGAAACACCAAAATTTCAAAAAATCTCCCAAATCTTGATAAAAGTTTCCACACTGTCATGAAGTGGTTTTTTGTAGAAGTTTATTGCAAAAGTGCAATTGAAAAAACCTTCTTAACAAAAACATGTCACCGGGTGTGAACTCCTCGGCTACAATCTTCTCCCAGAAGTCTCTTAAACATGGTCGCTGCCACACTCACAGACTCTGGTGTTCATGTTTAAAAACCCTCTGCCTTTGATTGTTAGGAATATCAACAACAAAAGTAACATGCATCATTAAAAGAAGAATAATTTGGTTCTTAATGCAGGAGAGTAAGTGTAGGACTCAAAAAGCTTCTTCTTCTTCTTCCTGCTCCTTTTTCTGACTTGTATGGCAGAATGGGATTGTATAGCCTTGGACTGATTTAATTTTTTGTCCAAAATCAATAAAAAAAAGTAAATGAAACGCCGATTAAAATGACCTTTCAGCTCTTAAAATGTTTCTGGTATCCATGGTTACCGCCTCTTATACCTCCTTTCTTCCACACTGTGCAAATTGAGTCTCACGAGAGAAGAGTTTACTCAGGTTATGAGCATTTCTAGTCCAAATGGAAACACTGTTCTTTGTTGAAACTTCAGAAATATTGATTTTAACGCAGCTTATGACAGACTCCCAAGTGTTAATTGCTTGTTTAAACTTCCTAGTATGAGAGAAAAACAAACAAACAAACAAAAATCTCCTTTTTTTCTGCTTTTGTCAATCCCTGAATGATAGACACACACTCTTGTGTTTATGCTTCAAAATGTCTTTGAATGTTACCTGAACCCACACAGGTGTAGGACATCATATTAAAGTAATAAATGACACAATAATGAGTTAAAAAAAGCTCTTGAAACCAAATGTGTAGTTTCTTTGAATGTGGTGCCACTACTAACATTTGTCCCAAGTTACTTAGACTTGAGTTTACCTGGAAATGTGCCGTGTTAACTAATTCCTTTCTTTTGTTAATCTTAAAAAGGACAACATCTAAAAGAATATGTTTCCATTTTTCTTAAAGTCTAATAATATATAGCTTTCAAATATTGTTTCACTGCATGAAGACATGATTTAAATACACCAGCTGACAGTCATGGTTTTACTTTGTAGAGAAAACTGAAACCACAAAGGGTAGAAATGTGACAAAAGCAAAATACAAGCAGAAACTTCTTGGTATCTCTTGGGTTAACGTAATCTGAGAGAAGGTGATTTTATTATTCAGTATGACTCTTATTTTTTTGCTCACTTGTTTGAAATCTGAGCCATGTGCATCCTACACAGCATTTCACAACACGTGCTCCAGCATGAGGGAAACAAATTCTTGAAATTCTGCCTCAAAAATTTGGAATTAAGGCCAAAAAAAAAGCTGGAAAACATTCACCAAGAAAACAACCTGCACTCCGGTGTCAATACATCTGACGACTGTGTGAAATATGCTTTACATCCTCTGTACACTCATTAAGACAAACCAAGTGTTGTGTTTGTAAGTGAGACAGATGTGGTGACACGTTTAGCAGCAGGATGCAAAGCTCGGGGCTCACTCACCTGGCAAACTCAGCCAGCTGTTTAGGGTCTGAGAGGTCGATCCCCGGGATCCCACCAGGGGGCAGCTTCTTTCCCGTCATGTACTCGGAGTAATCCGGAGGAGAGTTCTCCCCCACGATCTGCTCCTCCACCACCGACTCGTGGTCGATGTCTTTAAGGTCATCTAGGCACAAATTACAGAGACTGAACGGATAACATATTGGTGTTTCCTTTGATTAAAATGTGTGGAGCAAGAACATCTGCAGGGTTTGATTGTGATGAGGGTTCATTCTGAAAAAACTGCTGTTCAGAGACTGTTTCTTTCAGGTGAGCTGATTAAACCCACCTGAGCGTCGGAGTCACTAATTACAGAGTTTCTGCCTGATTGGGTCAGTAATCAGGTAATCTGCTGCATAACGCTCAGAGCCAGAATATATCTGGTTTAGTTTTTGTCATTGTTGGCTGAGAGGAGAGCCTTCACACTTATTCTGAAGCATTTCCCAGTTTCTTCCTTCATTCAGGAGCAGACTGTGATTTCTGAGTGTTTCCTGTTGAACTGACTGACTGAATAACGAAAAGAAAAACATTTTAAATCCTGGTTGGGACATCTTTTTCCCCATTTACACAGCCTCTATCTTACATTACAACACTGGCTGACAGGTTATGATGCATAATAACTTCGACATTAAAATTGATCTAACTCCCAATACAAATAACACTGTAACTGAACAACTTGGCGTCTCTTTTAGTTTTTTGGCCAATAAAGAGTCATTATTTTGTGCCAAAAGTAGAAATTTCAGGATAAAACCTCGAAATTTTGAAGATAAAAGTCAAAATTTAGAGATATAAAGATAAAATTGTGAGATTGTGTCAAATTCTCGGGATAAAACATTAAAATACTGAGATAAAAATTTGAAACTCAAGATAAAAAGTCAGAATTGAGAGATAAAAAAAACAGAATTCGGCTTTTCTCATTAATATTACCTTTAATCTGGAAAAACGGGCTAAAAAAATCAAAACAAACCCAGTTTTCATGTTTATACTTTAGCTCCTCTTGATTATGTTTGTTTACATTTTAGAAAATGTTCACTTGGATTAGAAAAAGAGTGTTTTAAAACAAACGTATGGGTTATGAAGTTATTTTATGGTCTGGGTATTATTTTTGGGGATTTTTAAATGCTGGGTAGGGGGTCCTCATTTAGATTTGGTAAAAATTGGTCACCTTAATCATATTTTTAAATTTTTGCATTAAGATTATTATCAAAGGTGCATCAAATATGTACTATCACAGACAAAGTGATGGCAGGATGTGGTTTCCAAATCATTTAGTTTCTTAAATGGCAGTAAGATGCTATTAATCTAAATAAAATATTGAGATACAAAAGTCAGAATTGAGAGCTTAAAAAAAACAGAATTTGGCTTTTCTCATTAATATCACCTTTAATCTGGAAAAACAGGCTAAAAAGTCAAAACAAACCCAGTTTTCATGTTTATACTTTAGCTCCTCTTGGTTATGTTTGTTTACATTATAGAAAATGTTCAGTTGGAATAGAAAAAGAGTGTTTTTAAATAAATGTATGGGTTGTGAAGTTATTTTATGGTCTGGGGATTATTTTTGGGGATTTTTAAAGGCTGGGTAGGGGGTCCTCATTTAGATTTGGTAAAAATTGGTCGCCTTAATCAGTTTTTGAAATTTTTGCATTAAGATTATTATCAAAGGTGCATCAAATATGTAATATCACTGACAAGTATTTGTCAAAGTGATGGCAGGATGTGGTTTCCAAATCATTTAGTTTCTTAAATGGCAGTAAGATGCTATAAATCTAAATAAAATATTGAGATAAAAATGTCAGAATTAAGAGCTTAAATAAAACAGAATTTGGCTTTTCTCATTAATATTATCTTTAATCTGGAAAAACAGGCTAAAAAAATCAAAACAAACCACGTTTTCAGGTTTATACTTAAGCTTCTCTTGATTATGTTTGTTCATATTATAGAAAATGTTCACTTGGGATAGAAAAAGAGTGTTTTAAAAAAAAAGTATGGGTTATGAAGTTATTTTATGGTCTTTGGGTATTACTTTATATTTTGGGGGATTTTTAAAGGCTGGGTTAGATTTGGTAAAAAGTGGTCACCTTAATCCATTTTTCTTTAATTTTTGCATTAAGATTATTATCAAAGGTGCATCAAATATGTAATATCACAGACAATTATTTGTCAAAGTGATGGCAGGATGTGGTTTCCAAATCATTTAAGTTTCTTTAATGGCTGTAAGATGCTATAAATCTAAATAAAATATGCACAATTTAACTTTAATACTCATAACTAATTTTATATGCAGATAGCATTGCATGGAATCATCCATGTGAATTTCGAGTAATTCTATGACAGAAAACCAAAGTTATAAGAAAATAACAGGAGGGTTAAGAAACCTTGATGTTGTGGAAAATGATGAATAAACACATTTCGCTGAGTGTTGCTCAGTTACAGGCAGCTCGTGAACTGACGCAGACTCAGAACAGCCGTTAAGAATTTCAGTTACCAGCAGCAGCAGCCGGAGCTAACGGCTAAAGCACTAATTTCTGCCCACATAAAGCACCCGACTCAAAAATACACGTACATTAATCCTTCACATGCTTCTAAAAGTCATCCGACGCTTCATTTACAGCCCTCCAACCCCTGTTTTCGCCTCATTTCTGCGGCCTGTGAAAAGCGGCTCTGTCTCGCTCTGAGGCGCCGCCGCCATCTCCGCCTCAACCGCCACTATCGCCATTTTTTCGGGGCCGCCGCCATACTTACTAGTCTCGGGGAATATGGCGGCGCCCATCAACACTTAAAACATGGCCTCCCTTCAAAACAAAAACATTTCGCTATCACACAGAAGTGTTTCACGTCGAAATCTTGCATTATTTGACACTTTTACAACGGTGCAGCAGGCCACTCCAGGAACTAGTCTGGTGCAGCAGGACAACGCCCTGGCAACGAGGCCTCATGCAGCCGTTAACAACAGACACGGCTGGGCCAGCAGTACTCACCCGATGCCCACATTGTAACAGAGAATTCTCCCTCCAGTGTCTTTATTTGCACCTGCTTCTGTTCCCATTTTCTTCCGCCGGCCTCCGCTCCGCTTAAATAGCTCTTTTTGCCCGCTTTCTTCCCCCCCGTGCCGCCTCCCCGTTTCACCCGACCCACTGAGCTTTTCCCGGCCACAGTCACAAGAGTCTGTTCGATGTACTCGTCCTCCACTCCCGGAGCCGGTACCGGGATGAGGATCTGATCCTCGAACCCGCTGCCTCCATCCGTGTGCAGGTCCGAGTCATCTCCACCCACCACCTCCTCCCGGGTCTGGACGAGAATCACCTCCTGGTGGTGGTGGATGGAGCTGGGATCGTCCGTGACCAGCGGCTGGAGCGCAA